>NQII01005457.1:40345-132610 GCA_002778355.1 Clitarchus hookeri | reverse complement strand
CAGTGTGAAGGATGCATTACACACACTAGGAAAGGCAAAGGTCATGATGTCACTGGACTTGCGCAGCAGCTACTGGCAGGTCCCAATTAAGCCAGACGACCTCAACAAAACAGCATTCACCACCCCTGATGGGTGGTGCTTCCAGTTCTGTGCCATGCTTGTCGGACTAAAATGCGAACCTGCCACCTTCCAGGCAATGATGGTACAAGTGCTGGACGGGTATGTAGGGGATTTTACCCTCGTAAACCTGAACTACGTAATCATCAGGTCGGAGATCTAGGAAGACCATGTGAAACACCTGCCATTGGTACTAGAGCACCTAGCGATAAATAAATTAATGTGTGCAAACAGGAAGTGACACATAGGGAAACCATGCATTCAGTTCCTTGGTCATCTATTGGACGAACACGGCAGTATGCCAACACCGGAACAGCTATCACTCATAGACCAACATGAAACACCCAGTACATGCAAACAGCTGAGGAGGTTCTTCGGGTTGGAAACTGCGAGGGAAAACATTAAGGACTCCACAACGATAACGGCGCCCCTAACAGACACACTGTCCCCGAACCATAAGTTCCAGTGGAACAACGAACACGAAAGCTGCTTTCAGAACCTGAAGAGCAGGTTCCAGCAGTATACAATAATCTTATGTCACGACCACAGTAGGAACCTATACCTACATAGGGACACCAGTGCGAAGAGGCTAGGCACCATGCTATTCCAGTAAGGTGAAAACAATGAGTGCCAAATCATCTAATATAGAAGCACTAAGTTCGGTCGAACTGAGGGTCAATACGATGTAAACAACAGAGAATGTTTGGCAGTGGTTTGTGTAGTGAAGCATTACAGGGTGAACCTTGAGTACCAGTACTTTACCTTACGAACCATCAACAGGTGCCTGCTCTGGCTTCACTCCATGAGGGAAGCCAGAAGCAAACTCGCCCAGTGGGCATTGTTGTTACACTTGTACGACTTCGTTGTGCAACATGTCCCTGGATCAGAGAATCAACTGGCCGATGAAATGTCCAAATGACCAGTCACCGATGTACTGGTCGACAGGGACGAGTGGAATGACTTGCTACCCCCTACTGCCTACTTTGCAATGAAAACAGCCAATGGGCAGGTTACCCGCAAAGCCATAGAGATCCCACCTAACACGGAACCCAGGCTCCATGAACTCAAGACCTTGGTCATCCACACCCAACATTAATGCGCACAAACGCGTGTCATGAAGGTGGATATCATATAATGATATGGTGAGTGGTGGCTCATTCGGGACACACATGTTGAGACCCGTCGGCAGCATCCCGATGTGACCTAATTCCTCTATGTTCCAAAAGAAGCACGTGAATGCATGCTAAGGAACACCCACAGTAGCCATTTTACTGGCCATCGTGGGGCAACACAGATGGCCAGGAATTTCCACCCGCATTTCCCCTGTACAGGAGCAAGCAGGGACGTACGCAGGTATGTGAAGGAGTGTGTCCCCTGTAACCACTTCAATGCAGGATATCAGACAGGGTGGCCCAAAAGCAACCCAGGGTGCAGAAGGAACCGTTCGAGATGGTGTCCTTAGATCTGATGTGCCCCTACCCCCACACTTCCACAGGGAAGAAGTTCTTCCTAGTCGTGAGTGATGGATTTTCTAGATGGACCGAAGCCTACCCAGTCTCCAGCGCACGGGCATGGACCATTGCACGGACACTGGAAACTGAGTTCTACCCCTGCTGGGGGTACCTAAAAACCCTGCTCACCGACAATGGTGCCCAGTTCACTGGGAGGTACTGGCATGAGCTGTGTACGCGGTGGGGGGTAAGCCACCATACAACACCAATATACAACCCAAGGTCAAACCCCTCCGAGAGAAGAAATCAAGACCTCAAGACCCTGTTATGTCTGAGAGTGGAGAATGACTACACAAGCTAGGCAGAACATTTACCTTCCATTCTATTCACAATAAGGCGATGGGAGAATCTAGCAACAGGGCATACTCCAGCAGCGATCGTGCAGTGTCGTGAGCTCATGCTACCTGGAGAATTTTCTGTATGCCAGACAGAGGGCACGGGCGAACCAGAAGACAGGACAGCCAGAAGACAGTGCAGGAAGGCAGAGTTATTAGCAGATCAGGGAAACCAAGACTGCTAAATTGAGAAATGGGTGCCTGGTTACAAACAAGCACGACGATAGTTGGCACCAGACCAACTGATCTACATCAGGGAACACAAAATATCCAGTGGTGCGAAGAACTTCTATGCTGGGTTCACCCAGAAGTGGAGCGGACCACATTCAGTGGTGAAGCCACTAGTGTACACCACATGCCTCATCAGGCTGAGCAACAGGAGGAGGGCTGCCATCCACCACGTCGACCTCTGATTGGCATTGGGGACGCTAAACATCGCGATACCTGACAAACAATGCGTCGAGTACCAGAAAATAAGCACACCAATCGCCACCAGAGGCGAAGTCGGAATACGAAGTCCCGGCAGCAATGGGGAAATATTCTAGCCCCTCTTCTCCGCCACAATACCTGGCATCTATATGCCCACAAGGGATTTGGAGGAGGAAGAAGTAACTGAGGGAGTATCACCGCTGCCAAGCACAACTACCAACTCCGCATGCATCACTGCAGGCCCGAAAGGGTCACTCCGCAGCATCATGACGGCCTGGTGTCACGGAGTTAGTAACCAGGGATGCTGCCGATGGCGAGTCGCCAGAGAAACTTGTGGGACAAATATCCTCAAAGAACAGCTCTCTTGAGGGCTCCGTAGTGGCATCCTCAGCAGGACCACCAGTGGGGGACCTCACACAGGAGGATGTCGGCCAAAGCATCTGGTGGAGCGTAATGGGGTTTCACAGCCCTTCACCAGGGCCATCTCCTTCCCCTTCACCAACACCCATATCATTCCGATGTCCATACAGTAGCAGCAGCAAAAAGGAGCCAAAGGAGGAGGGGACCACTACCCCTCTCCACCACATCAAGCAGACGTGCTGCCTGATCCACCCAGCATGTATCAGATAAGGTGGGGACAGCTCCCACCAACACATGCATGTCATGAGACATCAGCCTCGCCAGGGTCAGCACAGTGGCCCCCCAGCAGCAACCAGAGTCAGCTCCCAGAGGTGCGGGCCTTATGCACTCAGACCACGTCACAAGCCAAAGCCATCCACTGCCTGTTTCACCTGACAGCATGATGGGACATATGGTGGACTTCATGGTCAAGTGGTCACCAGAGGAGGGGCCATTTGACTTAAACCACATGTCCACGAACACCTTGTGTCCACTCTGACCGTCGCAGTCACATCAACTGCACCAACTTCATAGGGCTGCACCAACAACATCAGGCCAAGAGTGCATAGTGCAGGTTGAAAAGAACGGATTTTGCACCTTCTAGCCAACAGGTGCTATGTGAATCAAGTGGTTGCCCTGCTTATTTATTAAAAGAGGTAACTCTTATAATAAATTAGTAGGCGATCCAAACCATGTTTACCCCAAAGCCACAGCCATTTGGCGCACCGGCCATTAGTTGTTATCTAGTAGCAGCTCGCTCCGCGACATACTATGTAAAGCACTACCAAGTGGCATCAACTGGCCTGTAGGCTGAAGCTGAAGTGCTATGTATTCCAAAGTGTAGCCAATATCGCGCAGCATTTTCCTAAACACATCAAACATCATCGTATTCACAGCTACAGTCAGGGGTGTATTTTATTATATTAAGAGTAATCGAGCCTGGCAACCCACAACCCTTTACCCATGTGGACTCCTTCATCCCTTTAGAAGACAGCCATCTGGATACACTGTAGCCAATGAAATACAAACACACCACAGGAATTGAAATACATAGTCTTTTCAGGAGAAAGTGTAATAGTGTATTTAATGTTTTTTTTATAAAGGAGTTATTATGTTTTCATAAAGAGAGACTGCATATAAAGACCTACATCATAATAACATTTAATTTAGTACAGTCATACTCCCATAAACTTCACATCAACCTTACCAGACATTTTTTAATCAACGGAGTGTCACCAATGTTTAATTTAATTTATATAATTTTTTACCATTTCAATAATATTACATAGTGCTTATGTCTTGTTTTATCATTCGGTGTTTGACATTGGTTCTCGTCACATGTTACAGAAGCCGACACCACTCGTTCAGTTCATCTCAGCACTCGAGCCAGACCGGCAGCATTGGTCTCCCGCTCTGCGAGCCCCCTCAGTACTATCATTTAGGCCGATATCAATTCATTGCAATAGTTATTTAATTAACTAGAACATTTGATCTCTTTTATTTATTTACTGTACCACTGGGAGAACCAGATGCACTCTCACCAGAGAGCTTAACGTTAAAGCGTATCCGCTTAACACCACTCTCATTTTCACACCAAGGTCTCAGGCAAGCCGTAGGTGCTGAGTCCGATTTCTTTCATTATTCACATGTAATAAAGCACAGTGAGTAAACAGCTTTACAAAGTTCAATGAGTGTTGATTTGATGTCGTCCGGGACACGTAGGACGCTAAACTTTTTGTAGTAACTCCCACAATTTTTTTAATATATTTCAGGCATACAATATGGCTTACAATCCCATCATATGGTGGAAGTAGTGGAATATCAATTGTGTGGCAGGATCATCATCTGCAAACTGACAGAGGCACCCAGGGCCCCCTGGGCTGTCGACGAAATGACTCACATCACTAACTCTCCTCTGAGTTATGGCACCAGGCAATTCTACACTGAACCAGCCCTTGGTTACTTCGACCACATCAATACATAACTGAACTTAGCCATATCATTATGCAAAAATTATCTTGAGAAAGAAATATTTTTTTTTTGTGATGCAAACAGGAGGCATTCCTCATGTTTCCCCCACCCACTACCATCTATCGGACTTCTATTTTTTCTCCATGTGTCCTGGCAGGAGACAGAGTATATAAATAACGGGCATTGCGACGAGCGACATAAGAAATCGCTAGATGATATCCAGCAAGAAGACATGCTTGGTCATTTGCGAGAGGTGCAAATCTTCATTGCAGGGATGACGATGGTCCGAGACGAATTCGTCCCGACCTTCTCCATCGAAAGGAACGGACCATCTCCTTCGAAGAGGAGGCATAGACAGTCTCCAGCATCGCTGTCGAGGAGCACGCCATGTCCTTCAAAGAGGAGGAGAAATGGATCATCTCTGTCGAAGAGTGAGTCATCTCCACCTCCAATGGAGAGCTCTCCATTATCATCCGTGGGTGCACCATGCTGGCCGAATTGGGATGGAGACGATGATGGGGATGCCTGTCTTCCCCGTACCAACTATGATGATGCCAGTGCTTCCCACACAAACTATGATGATGTCGCCTATATTTACGCCAATGATGTTAATTCTGCAGATACTGCCCTGCATTGTCTTTTCCCTCGCCAGCCTTTTCATTAATTTTTAAAACTACCTATTTAAGTGATGGAACTGTTACTAATGTAACAATTAGTATTAAAAATCAGTTTTTTTTAATTAGGTCTTATTTCGATATTTTAAATTAATATGTATTTATATCATTTACAGCTAGTATTGTTGATATCATAGTTGTGTCTTGGTTTAAAACACTGAAAGGTTTTTAAATACACCTACATGTGAAAATTTCGTAAAGCCTAAGGAGTGTTTAAACCACCACCAATTTCATCACTTCAGTCATCACAAGTGACTGAATATAATTCCAGCCATACAATATCTATATATTTTTGTTTCGGAAATAACTTTGTAATGCATCATTATGTCAATTTCTGTTATGAATGTGATGCAGTCTTTTGACAAATTTAAATGGTTATTCAAAATGGAATTTGAATTCTGCCCTCACGATAGTTCAAAATATTGCTAAACAACTCGTGAATGATGTGGCTCGAGATACGGCAATTCCTATTTACAAAAACTCTGTATTCTTCGTAATGGAAAAATATAGCAATATGAATACTTTGATGGAATTGGTAAGAGTGAATAAAGTAATTGCGCATATCGACTATAAGAAAAACGATAACTTGGTGTGCCTGCACTCGACTTTTGGTTATTTTAAAATTCCATCGACGAGAATGGTATGTTATTTCAGTTTTGCAGTGGCGGCAGAGTTTTGTTGGAAACTGTAATCATTAAGGCCTTCCGCTCCTCCTTACGATGAAACTGATGTGAGTGGTATGGATAATGTAGAGGATGGAACTTTTTGTTCGTTCGATGATGATTCTGAAATTGGCACATGAAACAAAACTAACAACAATCTAATTTTTAAAAAAAATAAAAAAACTCTATGAAAAAGCTTTAATTTTTAATAACTAAGGTGAAAGGAAAAATAGTATGGATTAATTAAAAATGGACATTTCCAGAGTCGAAATATACACCAAGATGTAGGGCCATAATCGAAAAATTACATTTCGTTGATTTTTTGGAAATAAAGTGAGTCTATAAATTCCGCCCTAAACAACTTCTACTTTCACGAATTTAAGAAAAAATTCTTAATATAAGACGAGGTTACAAATATGGAAACTGATACCTTTCTAAATCAAGTCCAGCGAAATAAGCAAACTTTAAACAAACTATCCAAACTAAAAAAAAAAATTGTAAAGTAAATAGTTTCAATTGGTATTACTTCAGAAAATGTAAGAATATGTGCAAATATATACAAATATTAATCCCGAAGTGTTTTACTTGAAATTGCTAAACGGTTCACCTTAACAATACACGTGTGAGTATTTCATGAGAAATCATACTGTATAAAAATTTTCAATGGTCTAATACTTGACTACGAAAATTGCCAATGTACCTACTTATATGCTGGCAGATATTATGCGAATCATCTAAGACATTACAATGAACGGTTGAAACAGACCAACCGAACTCACCTGTCTACCGCGCTCAGAGACACTGATGGAAAACATCTAAAACTTTAATTCGGAACAAGTTGGTTTGTTTGCGAGAACAGTCTCCAGGGTGCACCACGATCGCCATTTCCTACACCAACATGAATTTATTTACGATATTTACGAATTATATCATACACATTTAATCAGTATTTCCTACAAAAGCCACACAAAATTATTGATTGTTATTATATTTAAGAACTAGCTCATATAATACGAGTTTTATCAGTATGGTCAGAATATTTTTGTCGCCTTTGTTTTGACAAACAAAGCACATACAAGATAATGATATGGGAATAGCTATGGTTTATGTTCGTAACAAGCTTTTAATAGAAACGAAGTCGCAATTGAAACCTACCGTGATCGATCCTGAAAGACGAGCAAATAACATTGTATAATTAACTTACGACTTAAAAAAAAATTACGAGGTAGAAAGTGGAGGAGATGGAGTACACGACTTTATTTCGAGGCTGATTAGTCGACTATTTCCAACTTGTAAAAACGTAGAAAATGAATGAATAGATTGGAAGGGGGCATTGCAATTAGCGGCAGCTTTAAATGGAATATAATTCATCCGTGACGAGAAATTGCAATCGAGAGACTGCATGTTTAAAACAGTAGGAAATAAATTATCCTCACAATATAGATAAAGCTTCAAATAGAATAAAACTCATTAATTTCATGTAATTGCAACCAAAGGCAGTTGTCACTCATGATACAGATAAAGTTTAAAAAACCATATAACTCATCAATGTTGTGATATTTCAAACAAGGGTCATTGTTGGTATGGTTAAAACAACAAGGAATAAATTGCACTCACGGTACAGTTAAAGCTTTAAATAGAATATAACTCAACGAGGTCGTGAAATACCTGTCCCCACCCGACCCATTCAATGAATTCGCTCCTGACGATATATAAAACGAGTGACGACGATGCTGTCTGCCAGGTTATGCCTCGTCATCATACTGGCTGGCTGTTTCCAGGCCACAACTATTTTGTCTCTGGTTAAACAGTCGATGGTGCTGGACCAATAACTGCTGACCATGCTATCGCTTGTGGCCATAATATTGAATATAGTCAGGTGAATGAAAAACTTCGATATTCGTCGTGAAGAGCAATCTGCACTAGTGCAATTTGTAAATGATTTTCGTTCCACTGGTAATTTGAATTTTGCTATCGGTGCTGCTGGACTTAGTAAGCATTATGGCTGTACTTTATCCTTGTAGTACGTCAAAGATTTCACCTAAATAGTGGGTCGGATTGCTGATTGTGATATATATATATATACATATATATATATATTGGTAATGCTATGGTTATGGGCCAATTTCCGGGGAAACTGGAAATATATATTTCCAAACGGGGTAACGATTCGTTACTTCCTCTCGCCACCAAATATGCTTTGTTAAATGGGATTAACGAAGCAATTAGGTAACTTTACTCGAATATACATTGACAAGGGAGTAACAAATCGGGATTTCCCTGCGACTTTGCTTTGTTGTTTTCGTAGGGGCATGGGAGTTTGTTGTGTTTGATGTGAATCAAGTCTCGAGTGTGGGGCAAGCACTTTTCCCAACTGACATGTTAGTCAATGGCAATCACAGACCCTACATATTTGATGAATTTTTTGACCTATATATGGACAGGGGGTAAAGAACCGTTACTGCCTTCGACTTGGCTAAAATAACCATGCTAAAGGACTTGGTGATTTTGGAGAGGCTGGAGTACTTTCGAGAGAACTCACAATAATGTGCTACAATCGCCAATTTCCCAACAAAAAACATTTTTTTTTTGTGAGAACAAATCAGTTTGCCCCACGATCGCACTACACTTCCTTCTCCCACGCCGCAAAATATGCCTATTTTTAAGTGCGAAATCTGGAAAAATACNGCACTACACTTCCTTCTCCCACGCCGCAAAATATGCCTATTTTTAAGTGCGAAATCTGGAAAAATACTTAAGTCGTGGTTGAGCATTTAAAGGATCAACATCTGTTCTCCAAGAGCATAAGGATTAAAGAACTAGATCAAAGAACAAAGATGAAAAGGTAAATATATATAATAAAGATATAGTATAAATTATTAAAATTATATATATATATATATATATATGACTTTAATATTTTATAAGGCATATTTTTTGTTTAATGAAATGTCTGGACTAAGCAGTAAGAAATAAATTATACTCACAATATTTACTTCAAATAGAAAAAACTCATCCATGTCACGAAATCGTTATATTTATTAGATATCTTTGCCTTTGCATATTTTTTCTTGTTCCCTATTCTTTATATTCTTTAAGACGATATGTTTATCCTTTAAATGCACGACTATCACTGAAGTCTTTTTCCAGATTTCGCACTTATTTAGGCAGATGGTGGAGTGATGGGAAATGCGTGAAGAGGAGTGGAGGGTAATTGTGATTGTGGCGCACTCTAGTAAATTCTCTCGAAGGTAATCCGACTTATTCGGAATCACCAAGTCCTTTGTTATGATAGAGCGAAACATAGTGGGGCATGTTAGTAAAGCGAGTAGGTCTTGGGAACTGGATGATGGAAAAAAAAACTAGGACTAGTTGATTCTGGATAAAACGGATTAGTTCCGAGAAAATTCACCAGAATACACCACGATTGCAATCCCTCTCTACCTCTGACACGTAAAGGGGAGTGATGGAGATGAAGAGGATGGTGGAAATCTCCCTATAAAAGTGCGAAATCTGGACCTAAAACTTTAGTTCAGGCACACAGAGAACCTACTTTCCAGCCAACATCGTCCTTAATAAAGGCCTTCATATGACCTTAGAACTAGAAGTACTCCACGTATTGGTTTCGGACCATTGTCTTNCATCGTCCTTAATAAAGGCCTTCATATGACCTTAGAACTAGAAGTACTCCACGTATTGGTTTCGGACCATTGTCTTGTCCTCATGTTGTTTAACGAAGTAGAAACTGACTGTTGGTGGCTGCGAAGGTGGCTCTCCTTTCGACAGGTAACTGTTTACTTTTGTTTAATTTTTTTCATTTATAGGCACAGTAAGAGTGAGTAAAGAGGTTGTGTTGTTTAAATTTCATTTAAAAGTGTAAACTGGAAAGTTGCTGTTTGCATTTGTTTAAAACTCATTTTAAAGTGTAAAGGAGCGAGTGAGCATGTTGCTGTTTTTCATTTACAGACACGAGAGAGAGAGAGAGAGAGAGAGAGAGAGAGAGAGAGAGAGAGTTTGTTGTTGTTTGTTACAGATTACAGGCACGAGGGAGTATGTTGCTGTTACAGTTTAATATTAAAATACAAACAAACGAATGAGGTTGAGATGCTCTTTGTGTTTGTCTAAATTTTATTTTAAAGTGTAAACGAGTGAGCCTGTTGCAGTTCTTCATTTTAAGACGCGAGTGTGAGAGAGTTGCTGTTTGTTACAGTTTTAAAGTGTAAACGAATGAGTGAGAGAGTGAGTTGCTGTTTTATAATTATTTAAATTAAGTTTATGATTTTATTTGCGACCCGGGGAGGGTTTATAGCAGTTGTGTCGGTCATGATGAATCCGGCTGGAAACGAGGGATGCACCTCCATCTGCTTCATCTACGGAACTTGGATCTGCGAGTTTCGGTATATGAGCTAAATTATTAAAATGAAATTAAAGCTTTATTAACATTTTTTTTAATGCAGTTAATTTATTAATTAGTTACTTTTTTTTAACTATTATCATTATTCCTAAAAAAAATTACAACATATCGCTCATCACACATATTTTAATTGGTGAGGGGAGAGGATACTAAATCTCGCCTGGATATAAATATTTTTAGCGATGGGTCACTTTTGGCACCTGGATACGCCTGGGGAAACAAATGGGGTCATTTGCGGTTTTCCCTGTTTTCTGTTTAGGTACACCATGGGAAACAATCAGGCGCCAGTCGAAATTACCCCCGATTCTGTTGGTTACGCAGGCCGGATGAAACAGGGCGCGGCACCTATTTCCTCACTCCCGGTTTGGATATGCAAAGCCGTAATTTTCAATCGCATTTGTTTTACCACATGGATACATCAGGGAAACCTTTAGTCGGGACGGGGTCTTTGTGGGTGAGTTGGATATGCAGGGGGAAATTCCTCATTTGCTTTGGTCTTCTCTCAGTCATTGTTGGATACGAAATGTGTGACTTTTAGGTCGACCTTGTCATATCGTTGAATACGAAATGTAAAGATTTGTGATTTGGATACGCAATGTGAAATAATCACCTATCAATTTATAAAAATTATTTTTGGAGCATTTTTATAAGAAATTCAATTTGTTTCAATAAAGTCATTCCATTACCTTGAAATAAAATACATGTACACAGCCCTTTTACATGGTGAGAAATCGACTCTGCATTAATTAAAACATAATTTTAATTCATATGTAAAATACGTTAAATTTGATCAAGAATTTTGTTGTTGCACTGTTTGGGTTTGGTATCCCATTGCTGGAGTCAAAGCATGTTATTCTAATTAGTTATATAAATCACTTATTAAGGATGTCACGTGTAACAGGAATGCATGTTTAATGAGAGTTAAACAATTCAATAGTTGGATTGGCAAAGTGTTACTTCATTGATTGGAAAACTATTACAACGTGGTTGGCACTTTGCACGTGTACTGTGTTGGTGTTTATGTAAGAAACTTCTCACATTTATTTGTGGCACTACAATAATTTCTGGAGTAATTTATCTTATTACAGTTAGCATGGTTATTACTTTCCACTGATTCATAAGGCATGACTTGGGAGTGTGGACTCTGGTCAGGCCGTGTATGGCTGCAGCTTAGTGCCGAATGGTTCCTTCCTGCTCCGGTAAATGGTGTGCAATGTTCGACAAGAGCTTTAGGGGAAGCTGTGGAGAGCACCAAATGAAACACAATATTTGTAGATATAGAAAATACAATTATTCAGAAATGTCTCCCACACTCTTTTTTTCCTCGGAAAAGGGGCTTAAATACTTGATTGTCCAGTGCAGATAATGCAGTAAAAAAAAATTCATTTCAGTGTTGTAATGAGGCATTACATGTAATTTAAACCTGTCCAATATTGTAGATACAATAAACAAAACTGTACAATGGANGTGTTGTAATGAGGCATTACATGTAATTTAAACCTGTCCAATATTGTAGATACAATAAACAAAACTGTACAATGGATAAATAAACATAACTGTGTATCAAAAGAGATAGCTAATATACTGTAAATAGAGGGAATAAATAAAAACGGATTTGAATTTATGTACCAGAAAGTGTATTGACATTAAATATCTATACAGAAGATGAAGTCGTTTTGGTAGCAAAACTCTCGAGTCATTGTCAGTGATAGAATTTAAAAGAGTAATGCCAGCAAATAATTATTTATTCGTATCTCAAGTACATGCGAATTTTGCNTGTCAGTGATAGAATTTAAAAGAGTAATGCCAGCAAATAATTATTTATTCGTATCTCAAGTACATGCGAATTTTGCAGTCCGAAAATTCTGCTATGCTGCTGGTCGCTATTTTTCAGTGATGCGACCCAGTTTTGTTGTACTCATTACTGATTATAAGCAACCTGCACGACGTATACCTATAATATTTGCCCACTTTCACACGAAAATCAATATCAATAGCACATTTGTGTAAATTCGAACACTTTAAAGAAATGTATCCTTTCTTGCATCCGATCTTAATTGTAAACATACAAATGTATGATGTTACCAACATACCAGCGGGTACCACAGATAGATTTTCGGAAGACTATAAATGTTTCAAAACTGAATGTTAACTCTACTCTACTACACGACAATAGTAGCATGTTTGTATTACCATGCATATATAAAATACGTGCTTATTGTCGTCCATAACCGAAAACTGGCCATATATGATCTCATTTTCGTTAACTTATTGGGAAAATTATCTGATTACACAACTAATACAAGCCAATATTAAACTAGCGGAATTTCATGTGTGAATTTATTCATTCCCCATCCTCTTTTTTCAACACCAAATTCAACGAAAGTAACCTTTCTTGAAATAGCTGACGTTAACAACACATCAACGAGTTCCTTGTGCTCAGTCTGACTGCCGCAGTCACAACTACACCAGCTACACCGGGCCGCACCAACTTCATCAGGCCAAGAGTGCATAGTGCGAGTCGACCAGAACGGAAGTTGCACCTTCTTGTCGATAACGATGACGCAACTCAAGAGACTGCCCTACTGATTTATTACAGCAGGTAACTCTTTTAATAAATAAGTAGGTGATCCGAAACGTTGTTTACCCCAAAGCCACAGCTGTTGGGTGCACTGGCAATTGGTTGTTGCGTCCTCGTAGCTCGCATGGCTGAATACGATGCAAAGCGCCACCGAGTGACTCTAACTGGCTGGTAGGCCAGAGCTAAAGAGTTAAGTGCCCCAAAGTGTCGTCCAGCAGTGTACAGAACTTTTATAAACATATCGAACGCAGTCACCGCATTCACGGCTACAGCCAGGGCTTTTTTTCATTGTATAAATGGCAATCAAGCATGGCATTCCACACCCCTTTGCCCAGGTGCACTCGTCCATTCCTTCAGGAGACAGGACATCTAGCAACGCTGTAGCCAGTGAAATTCAAAGCCTAATCGGAAGTAAAATTCAGCACACTTTTAGGATAAAATGTAATTACTTATATAATGTGTATTTGTATAACAGTTATTATGTTTCCTTAAATAGAGATTGCCTATAGAAGCCTCTAACATCGTAAGAAATCCTTTTAGTGTGGTGAAATTCCCCGACCATTTCGTAACTTTAACATTAATGTGCATTTGTTAATAAACAGGGATGTCACCAATGTGTTTAATTTAATTTGTACGTTTTTTTATCATCATAATAACATCACAGAGTGTACATGTAATGTTTCATTGTTTTGTGTTTGATGTCGGTTGTCGCCACTTGTGGCGGCAGCGGACATGACTCGCACCAGTTCGTCTCAGCACCTGAACAAGACCAGCAGTGTGGTCGCCCGCTCCGCGAGCCCCCTCAGTACCAGCATGTAGGCTGCAGTCACTTTCACTACAATAGTTAATATTAGTCAACCAGAACATTTGTGTTATTTAACTGTACTGATGGGAGAGTTAACCACACTCTCACTGGATAGTTTTACGCAATTGCGTCTCAATCTAAGACCATGTGTTTTTTACAGTTTAAGTGCTGAGTCCATTACCAGGCATCATTCACACATTTTTGAACTTTAGCAAGGACAGTGAATAAACTGCTCAACCAAGAGAAATCAGTGTCAAGTCATTGTAGGGCATCCTTTTAGCATCACCCACATTTCTTTAGCATAGTTCAGGCGTACGAGACGGCCTACAGTCTCATTATCAGTTACAAAAGTGCAACAGTAAGTAAGTGACAACTCTTCAGCCAACTGACGGAGGATTACCAGGGTTCCCATGTGCCATCGACTGGATGACCCTCATCATTAGCTCATCATTGAGTTACGGCGATGGGCCACGCAACACCAAACCAACCCTGGGTAACCTCGCGACCACACCACAACATTTAATGCAAACACAATGTTTTGGGATAGTGATTGTGACAAGGGCGTTCATACTAAAATATCATGTCCCCAGGTGGCTTCACCTACGTCAGAACTTGCAATCTCCTGTTTACGCCTACCTCCATGGCCAATTCGAACACGACCTCAGTTTCACTATGTTTATACCGACACCTGAATCCAGAGGTTATGTAACTTGGGTTTCGGAAAGTAGAGTTTGTGTACCGTGTAAATGCTGCCAAAGTGTGATTTCGCTGGAACTCGAAACCAAGGTTTGTAATTCAAGTTTCGAGTCGAAAGTTAGGTTTCGTGCGCGGTATAAACAACGAAACTTCGATTCAGTTTGTTAATATCGGCTGAAATGTACAACTAGGATATGTTGAAGAGTAAAACATGAGAAGAATAAAATGTGTGTAAATGCAAAGGGAGAAAAATTATACCGTAGGTACGAAAATAACTAATTCACAATAAATATGTCTCATCTTAGAAACTGTTACAAAATACTTATATTTCAATTTTGTTTTATCAAGCAATGTATGCGACTTTAAATAATTTTTTCGTCGTACTTATGATTTTTTGTAAAATGTATTCCCCTTTATTATCTCCATAACTAAAAGGCTTAATTGGTTTTTAATTTTTTTGATACTAGTGATTTCGGGCATAAAACAATACACGAAACACATTTTTCCGGAACGGAGTTTCGTAGGAGTTTCGTATGGTGGTATAAACACATCAGAAAACCTTAGTTTTGAAAGCTTGGTTTCCGAAACTGAGATTTCGACTGACGGTATAAACGTACTGTTCGATGGCGATTAATAGTACATTTTCAGTACGTTTATACCGTCAGCCAAAACCTCTGTTTCAAAAAGCCAATTTTTCAAATTAAGGTTTTAGGGAAATGTTAATTATGTCATATGAAAACCGTTTTGGGGCCTTGTATTTCTTGTGCTGTTTTATGCCTGAAATCACTAGTATCAAACAATGGAAAACAATTAATCGTTTTTGTAATGGTGAAACGAAAGGAAATTCATTTAAAATAAATTGATAAATATGACTAAAAAGTTACGTAACTGTTCATACTTTGTTTGATAAAACACAATTAAAAAACTGTATTTAGTACCTTTTTTAAAGATGTAATTTATTTATTGTGTTTTAGTTGTTTTCGTAATTACAGAAAAACATATTTAATTACTTTGAATCTACACGCGTTATTTTTAACTAATAAAACATTTTGTTATACACTTCAAGTATTTTTTTTTATACATTTCATACGATATTTACAAATGAGCCCGAAGTTTCGTTGTTAATACCACACACGAAACAAAACATTCGATGCATAACTTGAAATACTAATCTTGGTTTCGAAATATGGTAAAACCTTACTTTAGAGGCATTTATGCCATACACAAACTATGTATTCCAAAACCTACGATGTCGAAACTCTGGTTTTAGGTGTCGTTATAAACGTAGTCATAGCCGTCACTAAATGCTTCGAAAATAGTCTTTTAATACGATAACTGACAGACCCTCAAAATATTATTATTAATAAAATTATACTTCTGTTCTATACAGTAATTCATTCTTTAATTTACTTAAATTCTGTTAAATGTAGAAATTAATATTATAGAAAAGAAAAAGAAGAAATATATTTTAAAGGCTTTAGTTTTATTGTTGTTTCGTAGCTTTGTGATCACTTCTTCAATGACAGACGCTATGGTGAAGTATACAAAATAGAAGTGTGTTTATTGTGAGTGGTAAATGTATTTTGTTAGTGTATTTTGGATCTGAGGAAGAGACTCGTGCCGTAGTTCGCGATGAGTGCGGGAATGCTGTACGGCGGCGATGAGATAGGCGCGCTGGTGTTCGACGTGGGCTACCACTCGCTGCGTGTAGGTTATGCACAGGAAGACACGCCGAAGGCTGAGATCCCGGCCGTGGTCGGCGTCCTGGACGAGGGCGGCCAGGGTATGGTGTTGAAGAGCGAGCAGTTGGAGATGGGGGAGAGGAAGGTGGAGACGTCGGCCGTCACCTCAGGCAAGGATAAGAAGTACTACATCGACACCAACTACCTGCACGTGGCGCGCAAGGGCGTCGAGATACAGACGTACATGAAGGACGGCATGATCGAGGACTGGGACCTGTTCGAGAAGGTTCTCGACTACACGTACAGCAAGTGCATCCAGTCGGAGTCGGAGTTCCACCCGGTGCTGATGTCGGAGGCGCCGTGGAACAACAGGGCGAAGCGCGAGAAGCTGACAGAGCTGATGTTCGAGAAGTACAAGGTGCCCGCCTTCTTCCTCGTCAAGAACGCCGTGCTGGCGGCGTTCGCCAACGGCCGTGCGACTGCCATCGTCGTGGACAGCGGCGCGACACACACGTCGGCCGTGCCGGTGCAGGACGGCTTCGTGCTGTCGCAGGCCATCGTCAAGTCCCCGCTCGGCGGCGACTACATCAGCATGCAGTGCAAGAACTTCCTGCAGGTACCCTCCTAACTGTCTAGAATGTTGTAAGTCACTAAAGAATGGGCGGAAAAACATCACAAGTAATGCTGACACGCACAAAGTTATGTCCACAAATGGCTCTATAAAAGTGAATTCCGGCAANAAATCTTTGCCACTTTGCAACCAGAGGCACAAGCTTTAGCAAGCGCAGATGGCACGTCTATTTACCTGCTTCATACAATGTTACTAGAGGCATACACAGCAGGTAGCATGCTGTACATAGCATTCCCTCTGTGCTCACTATCGCTCGTGCTTCGCAAAGCAGACTTTTATGTGGAACCACGTTTATGGAGCTAGGTGACAGTCTGTATAAACTTCCAAAAGTTGCAAATCTATGATAAACAAAGTACAGGCACCTCCTGCTGTTGCCAACATTGCGAACAAAAACACTGAAGTTGTCACCTTGCAATTAAAAAATGGCACATTCAACCCAGTTAGTTGTGTCGCATTGTTACAGTTCAAAACTGGTTCCACAGTACAGCGATGCGTTGCGATGCAATGGGCGGCGAAGAGCTGTACTTTTACTGTTTCACAACCAAGATATGATCTGCAGGCGACGGACACTGTTTGAGGTGGTTCAGTGGGTAGAAGATTAACAAACCAGACAGTATCAACACTGTGTACAAGACGAAGGAGAATTATTTTTATTTTGTTAAGAAACAATTTAAGATGTGGGTGTAAATGTGCTTGCCATCTTCAAAATGTCAAGATATAGTTATTATTTTCCATGTACACACACTTGTTCTTATTCTTCTCTGTTGTCTGCTGTCGCCAACATCGCAACACCAAATTCTGTGCAACGCACTCGTCGCCAATGCACTGCGATGGTACTGCGGCTTCATCTTGATTGACTATTGCTCATTGCAACGCATCACTGTATAGTGGAACCAGCTTTAGTAAACATGCGTTTATCAGTTTACAAATAAAGGCAACACACTATTTACATTACAAAATTGTTATCCAACTGTGTAAAATGTGAACACCATAATGATGAACAGTGTGTATCCTGGTATATGTGTAATAAATATAGGTGTATTGTGAGAATCGACACAGGATCGACGCGCATAAATAAGACGAAAGGAACAGTTACTTGGAAAAACCCTAAAAAAAATTATGGAAGTGGTTTGCAACTTATTTGCAGAACTAATGCTAGGATGTAACATAATCACTCATTCACATTATGNAATCACTCATTCACAGTACTATGGTACTTAGCTTCCCGGGAAGGGTTGTAAGGTCATTGGGTATTTGTATAGAATAGGGGCTTTTCTGAAAATAAACTAAGAAATCACTTAAAGCTGTATATTTCCACACTACTAATTACACAGAACACGAATACACCAGGGGCATTAACGTATTACCAACACAAACCACAAATACAATATTGGAGAGAGCTATGAAGATCAGTGAAATTGTGGGGTAAAATCACTAAAAATACACCCACAATAATATAAAACCACTTCAATTTAAAATTTGTCCACCCAATTTAGTAATATGTGCCCACCTAACCTAATTTAACTTAACCTCCCAATGAATGAATCACTATTTTACATATTTAATCTAACCTAGAATTGTAGGGTTTTAATCCAATCTACAATTTTATTCTAATCTAGGATTTTAGGGTTTTAAAGTAACAGTAAAACATACCGGAAGTATATGAATTTACTCACCTAGGGAGGCGGCGGGTACAATTCCACTGTCCTCGGACAATTCAACTACCGTCGTGCATGACTTGCACGTTACTTCACTCGACAAAACACCATGATCTACTAAAACATCCAAGTAATGTCCACCACATAGACGACTGTCGCGCACAGAAGCACTCGTACTTGCACCCTCCATTCTATCACAAGCCTTCGCATGGTTGGATTCGGACGTCACAACTCACGAACCCCACTGTCTTGCATCTAAACAGCAACTAACCAACGGTAAAGTCGTCACATCCACAGCAAACACGACTCTACAACATTGCGTTCAACGTAAACAAAGCGGCCGAACTCGTCGTATATTATCTGTTTTATTTTCTACGTTCTACTTATTTTATCACTACGCCCTCCTCAATATTAAAAAGGTAAACTGTGCAGAATCCATTTATGTTACTTTTGTGGTTCTACTATGTTTCCCTCAGAAAAGCAGCTATTCTATGCAATTACCGGGTTATGAAAATCAGGGAAATTGTGGCGAAAAATCATAAACAGTTGCAACAATTCCCTAAGGGCACAAAAAATGTAAAATAGGCCTACATCTAAAATAGCTCCAGAAAAGTGATCCCACAAATCTGAGCCGCTGTGCCTCTCGGAGCATAAGTAAAGCGAGTGTGGAGGGCTGCATCGGTTCACATGCCATTGGTTTTCCAATGACTGATTATGAATAAGCATGTTAAAATTAATGAAAAAAGTTGCCTAGCATTATCACTTTAAACCCCACAGTTTGTGAGGAATCGACATAGGCCCATAAAGGTCGAAACCATTGTGTCAAAGCACCACACGTCACATATAATGTGTTCTTCCTTAAAGGAATTGTTCGAAGTGCCTACCATCAGCTTCAACACACAGCTTACATCATCTTTGTCCAGATGTGAAATGTTCAGAAGTGTAAGGCGTTAGTGATAAGTAGATCAGAACACATTAAACCATACATTGCCTTTGACATATCTTATGACACTAAATTTAAGTTACATTATGTTTTATTAAAGTGGAAACAAAAAAAAAAAATCTTTAAATGGTGCTTTGTGATTAGGAAAAAGTAGTTTGTTGAATATGAATGAATATTCTCTGAACTGAACGTGAATAGTTGAATATATATAAGCAAAGTGTTAATTGTGATTTAGTGAATTATTAAGTTTAGGGGCTTTTCTGAAAAAAAAAAAAAAAAAAAAAAACCAAAACTCCAAAAAGTGGTATATTTTGACTGTACTAATCACGTAGAACACGAATATACTAGGGGCATAGCTTTAAAAGTGGCATTAACGGGTTCTGCACAGCTTACCTCGTTCATATTCAAAACGGCGTAATGTTAAAATAAATAGAACATATTTAAATAAATCGCGAAGAAAAAAATAATAAATTACATAAGTCACAAGTTTTGTGGTGCGCCAGCACTTCATCACAGCAGAAAGTTGGCAGCAATGACTCCCATGCTGTCTTGAGTTGTCGATCGTCGGAAGATGATAAAAGGTGGAAAGTGGTAGGAAGAAGCTCAACCACCAACCTCCACGACGGATTGTCGTTGGACTTCCGTGCCGCGTGGTAAATTCTCAGCATGTTGGACCATCACAAAGGTGAAATGCACTCGGAACTGTAGAGCGGCAATGTGCATTGTGATAGATAAATAGAAGTTCATTTCATGCTAAGAACTTGTTGCTCAAACTAGTGTGACAGAACCTTACGTAAAAAACGTTCATTGCACGTGTTGTTCTTGCACTAGTAACTTTCACTCATTCTGCTAGCACGTTCAAAATTCACGTTGTTAGATCACTGATAAGGTGTAGAATGCTTATCGAAGTAGTATTCTTCTTGCTGTTGACGTCTTGAAGTTTGCCGCCGTAGGATCACTATGCTCGCAAAAGGGGGTGTTAAGGCAATGTAGCCTATATTAATTCTGTGCACATTGCCAATATCCTAATGAACTGCTAAGTTTCATTGTCAGAAAACCCTATGCAAACAGCTATAGGAAAACCTCGGAGTTCAGGAGCAAGATGCTCAATTTTCCTAACTCATCAGCTAATATCGTGGCTACGGTGGACTTCTCATTAACTCAACAATTAGAATCAAAACGTGCAAAAGCATTAAATTCATATATTTTAGCGTATTAACAATATCTCAAAGTTTATAAATAACTATTTACAGAAAATCAATGTATTAGACATGGTAATCAAACATGTACATTTCAACAATGGCACTTTGCCATGAATAAATTGAAGACATGTTGTATTCGCAACAACGGAATCCAAGAAGATACAAAAGAAGATTATAACAAGAAATTGCTAGTAAATAAATAAATAAGTTTTCGCCCTGGTAACCTGATTTACTTGGAATAACCACAACTGTAAGTATACCTATGGCATCTACCCCAAAACTAACTAATAGGATTCTTTCTTCGAAGTACCAAATCATTCAGCGCAAAAGAGTTTATCTTACTTGCTTTGTGATGTGTCTTGCGGGTCTCGGCTGCTGTGTAGAGGCGTTTCTGAACTAATTTTGACATTTCTTGGTCTATTTGTGTGGTTGTAGGTACGTCAAGTCTTGGCAGAACGTTGTAACAGATCTAAATCGAGCACTGACTAGTGAGACATCCCCTTTAATGCGTTTGCATTTCCACCTGGGTCAGCAGGGAACATACTGGTCCTGCCAGGCGATGAATAAGGTGAAGTTACCTGGTACCACATTCCCGTCCATCTGACACACATTCATCATCCTTGCGAAAATGAAAATACCCTGCACTTCCTTGCAATGCAGAGGTAAGCTCAGTGTGTGTGTTGTGCCCTTGTTGCACACAAACTGGACTGATCTAGCAGCTTTCTGCTCTGTCTGCTACGTGCATTTCATCCTGCATGCGTACAGTAAAGGGCGACTGTACTGACAAACATTCTGTACTCTTGAATAATAGTACTTGGCAAGGTGTGAACACGGTTTGAATAAATGTGTTTCACACCTGGCTGGCCGTGCATGCACATTACAGGTGACGTGTACGTCGATGTCGTGTTTCAGAGTGTTGATCGAAACTTCCTCAGTTTCACTCATAACGCAGTCTTGTGACGAAACATTTGCGTCTTGCGTGTTTTCGTGTTCCGCTTGCGAGGTATGTGTGTCGTAAACCTCTGGACCTAGTTTCACGGCTTCGGAAGTGTGTTCTGAATTTGCGTGTGGCAAATCAGACTCGTTGCATGTGATCGCAGTTTCAGTTTGAACAATTACATTCGTTACTGATTTTGGTGAAATATTTGTGATTGCGTTTGGGTTGGTAAACTTCGACTGCAGTGTCTGAATACTATCTTACAATTTATCAGTTAAGGTTTCAAGTTTCTGACTTAAGTGCTTAAATTTACTGTCAGAACTTGAATTTTGTTGGTGCATTTGTTTGGACAAATCCGATCCCATTTCGTCGAATTAATTTTTGCAGATCCGAACTCTGTTGGTGTATTGGTTTGGACAAATCTGAACTTACTTGTTCCCGCAAAGTCAAATAATGCTGTGACAGTTCTTCCCGCAAACTAGCATTTAATTGAGCCATTTGTACAGACAAGCCTTGCATAAACACTTCCAGTGCAAGAGGGGTACTAGTGTTAGTGGTCGGTATTGTAACGGGGTTTTCATTTACCATTACTTTGGTTTCACACTCATTAGCCATTTCATTGCTCTGACGTTCATGTGTGTTACTTAAGCTTTCATTGTGGCTGCTGGTTCCTTCCTCATCGTATTGCAGTCTTAATCCGATGCAGCTTCATTCTCCATGTTGTGTAGATTATGCAGCAAACTACGAAGAAAATACAGCTCGCACTCTGCCAAATTACTCATTTAAATATTTCAAAATATCCGCTACCTTTATAGGCACAGACGTTGGTCGCGTCACTTTTTGTTGAATATGAATGAACAGGAATAGAAAGTCTGCACCGAACTGAATGTGAATAGTTGGAATAAATTTAAGTAAGTGTTAATTGTGATTTAAAATTGGACCTGAAAGTGTAATGAACTATTGGTGTGTGTGTGTGTGCATGCGTGTGTGTGTGTTTTTTTGACAGACGTCTGTGCCTTTCTCCTTGCAATCTGAAAAACAGCTCGTGCGTGCGTCCCCTTAGAGAATACTTGGAAAGGGACACACGACCTGCCAGACACATTTTCCAGTTGCAGTGAATNTTTGACAGACGTCTGTGCCTTTCTCCTTGCAATCTGAAAAACAGCTTGTGCGTGCGTCCCCTTAGAGAATACTTGGAAAGGGACACACGACCTGCCAGACACATTTTCCAGTTGCAGTGAATCTGGTTGGATGACAAAACACACATTTAAGGATTTTTTTAATCAAATTCTGCGAAACCATTCCTCAACGACCACTCTTGTTGATATTCGACGGACATCTGGCACACCTAGATATTGGAACTATTGAACATACAAAGAGAAACAGCGTCACAATCTTGAAGCTACCAGCTCACACAACTGATTGACTGCAGCACCTTGACAAATCATGCTTTCCTAGTCTGAAGTGTAAATGGGATGAGAAACTGGTACCGTGGTACAGAGAAAATCAGCGAGCAACGAGCAACAATGAATTGTAGATGACCTTCGTGTGTGAGACATGGCACCAAGGCCCTGCTGCTGAAAACGAAATAGGAGTTTGCATCTGCTGGGACCTGTCCAGTGAACAGAGATGTTTATCCAGTTTCTAGATTCAACAGCACAATCTATGAAAGATGCCTATCTGCAAAAGGTAAGAAGCAGTGCAATGAACCCTCTGCTTTCATTGCAAGTTCTGGAAGTTCAACACGTGACCCAGTAACCACACAGACGTATTTGGCTGACGAAGGTAGGCCTGTGTCTCAAGAAAAGCGAAAGAACCCTCAACCTCTACACCTTGCTCAACACCTGGGCCTATTTCTACATCGAGACCTGCTTGGACATCACGAAACTGATAGCGAAGAATAGAACGTGGAAGCTCATCCCGGTCTACAGGATGATGATTCCCTACTTGAACCTCGAGATGAAGATCGCGTTGAGCTAGAACGTGCGGGTCCAGTTTGGAGACTTCCGCTTAGCGTCTTATAACGGGGGAAACGAAATGCCACAACATTCCGGTATGCAGTGATGGTCTGAATGCAATGGGAAATGAATTTGAAGTTATGGGACTCAAAAGTGATGCAGATAAAGGATGTTTTAAGAAAGTTGAAAATGATGTTTCAGTGATTAGTGCTTTGTGTATTTTGAGCAAATTGCCCGTACCTAACTTAGCGACAGCTAACCGCTACGAATACACGTCCAATAACATTGTAGACGTTTGCGAGGCGTGACTTGAAACCTGTAAAGTAAAAGTACTCTCGATGTGTCTTCCAGAATTTGACTAACCAAATGTAACTACATCAATTTGACAAAGTAAAAAAGATAGCTAAAGTGACTTTGAAAGTAACTGGTTTAAAAAGACTACTTAAAATCAAATAAGCTATTTACCTGGGGAACCTTACCTTAAAAAAATGACTACAGCCAGCCTGACACACTTGCTTAGCAAACATTATTATTATCTCAGTCAGNAGCTTAGTAAGGTATGAAATATGCATCTTAATAAAGTAAGAACTTTGGTTTTTATTAAATTACAATAGTCTTAAACAATTGTTAGGCTATTAGCTCAATTTAAATAAAAAAAAAAAGTAAAGCACTTACTGTACCAACCAGATTTAATACTTTCTTATGTACATTTGTAGCACAAATAATGGAAGGAAAATTAAAAAAAAAATATTAAATCAGGTAAATTTGATGTAGAGTTGTATTAGTGTGTGTAAAGGTAATTTGCAAACAAAATGCATACTTTTTTAAGGGTTTTTTTTATTCTGCTGTGATTCCTTTAAAACACATTATGTTTGTTCATGTTGCAAGTGTTTTCATTTAATTGGCAATATCTCAGTAACCACCCAACCAATCTCTATAAAATGTTGCATGGTGATAACAATAAGAACAGGACTCTCTCGCAGTGACCCCAGATCCTCCAAGCTTGCAGTAGGATGAGAGATATATTGCAGTGTATCACTATAACCCCAGTGTTATATCACAATAACCCCATTTGATGGCGTAAATGTGATACACACTTTATATTTTTTAAGTAGTTGTATTATTACTATTTTGACAGCTTAAGGCAAAAAGTCATTCAAAATGCAAGCATCTGCTATTTTTTAAAATCATTTTAGCTCAAATAGTTTGAAAGTTATGACAAAAGTTTAATTTTTTGTGTAATAATAGCCCCAGTTGACCCTAAGTAGTTGGTGAAACTCAACACTTACAGCCAACCTGGGTTACTGTTATCCTCCGTTTGACTGAACAAAACAAAGAAATATGTGTGGGTTGCTCATATCTTAGAATACGGGTGCCATTAACTTTTTAAATATATTTTTACACGTTGTGTACATAGGCTAATATTATGTTATGTCTTTACTAGCTTGTTTGACTATAGCAGCCCTGGTTGTCAGTATTTGTTTACATGAGAGAACTGTTATTGCGTAGACATGTGTTGAGTTCCCACAGTGTCTGCTATACATCGCAGATATGGTTCACATTGAAACATTATTTATGGTTTGAGTAGCAGTACAATGTCAAACGTATAACTTTATGCAAGTATAATGGAGCTTCAGTGACACATTGGCCAGACGAGATTGTGTGTTACAGTTAACTAACAAAGTTGTATAACTACACTATGCTTCAAATAATTTATAGAACAGTGCATTTAAACATTAAATAAACGTCTGTTACAGGTGTGGAATATAGTAACGACTTTGTTACGATTATGATTTCAGGATTTATGTATTAAAATTAACATATTACTTTATGACTGTGCACATGCTAACATATGGTATCCGTGCAGAGATGCAAAAGTATATTTCATGAATGTAAATTATCTTTTAACAAATATACCTACCCCTGGTGTCGATGTGTTTCCAAAACAAACTATTTATTACCTATGATTTCAATTTCTTATATCACTTTTGTCTGTACATGCCTCCAACAATTTTTTTATCACAACCTAAAGATCTTGTTAATGTTATTTTGTGCNATATCACTTTTGTCTGTACATGCCTCCAACAATTTTTTTATCACAACCTAAAGATCTTGTTAATGTTATTTTGTGCATTTAATTGTTAAATATTGGGTAATTTTTAAGATTCTAATTAGTGAATTATGTTTTGTTTCCATTAACATTTAATGTATTTGTTTACGTTTTCTTCTATAGGTATTTAATTATTTATTTTGTTGATGCCCTCCTGGGTTAATTAGCATTTCCTATCTATTTATGTTTAGTTTTAGATATTTAAATTTATTTAAATAAATTTTAGTGATCTTAGTTTGTTAAATAATCAGAACCTTAGTTGTGTTGCTTCTATGCAGGTTTCTTGTGTATTCTGAGCATTTTCAAAGGCATTATTTTTTATTTTTTATGCGTAGGCAACCTATTGAAACAACACTGAGAATGAACTGTTACCAGTTTCCATTAACTTTAGTACAATTCTTATCTGTGATATACACAAAATATAAATTTCATGTCCTTAATTCTTTTAAAAAGAAGAATAGAAGTTTCTTGGACTCGTAGCCGTGTCAATCCAACATTGCTTGGGACCCCAATTGAAAGTTTTATTTGAAAATGAACCAAATTTGAATATTGTTGGAGTTAAAGTTGTCCTTAGTTTGGGCCGGAAAGAAAAAAAACTAAACACTGGAAGATATTTGTGTTTCGAGTGTTACAAATCAGCTGTCTGCCGACCTCGATGAAGACGACACTATTGACGGTAATCGCCGTATCCGTCAGTAAGGCTGTCAAATTACATCCCTAAAATGTAGACATAATATTTGTCATGCAACATCTACAGTGTAAAATTTTTGCAAAAAATTCTGCTGTGGAAAAGTTCATGAAAGCCTACCCGGAAGCCTTTTTTTTCCTTGGCATATTCGTACTAACCACAGGAGCTAGTCGCCACCAACAACATTCACGAACATACTAATTTACATAAACTCAAGGTTACAATTGTTTCAGATTTTGGACTAAAATAAACTGCATAATGAACTTGGTAACTAAGGAAAATATATGGTCCCAAGGGGAAAGCTAAATTAGTTCAATTCTATTAGCTTATAAATTAATTTTATCTTGTCAGTTTTATTTACAACTAGCTGTGCCCACAGCTATGCTCACGTGGACTACAGTGTTATTGTTTAGGTTTTTTTTAAATAAAGTCCATGCTTTTTATACTTTTTCCTGGCAATGTCTGCACTTGCTTTTCAATTTAAATGAGTGCAAGGTGCAAAACTTCTCCATTGAATGCTGTTCGCGTGGTTGTAGTAACAAACTAATAGGGAGAAATAACAGTATTTGTAAGTAGACAGACACTGAGCCTAAACACAGAACAGAGCACTAACGATGTCATTTTTTGGTGCTAGAATTGCCCTTTAACATAGCCACTGGTTGTAATTTATATTTCTTTGTATATCTGGGTAAACGCTAGCAATCAGTTGCGTATCACTCTGCACCAAATTACAACAATCCCCCGTTAGTGACACACAGCCCTCGGCATCTGTTTCTTACCGCCCATCTCCAATTTTTGAAAGTGTATCAGCATAATGTCCTGTATCAACGTCATTGTAGTGGTGCACTCTCATATTTGTCGTCAAGCTGAATTTATTGACATTTGCTCATAAGCTTTACGACTTGAGACAGGCTTTGATTTCATCTGCCGGTATAGTTTGGCGGAAGTCACCAGCCAGTAATACAACCATTCCTCCCGTAATGTATGTATTGTTTCGTATATCCTGTAGAATTCGGTTTAGGGCCTCTATCACTTTTTTGTGTGACATTGTGCTTTCGTCCCACACTAACAACTTACATCGATGCAGCATTGTACTCAGAGTGCTATTTTTACTAAAAAAAATTTCTTGGGATGAATTATTTTTTTGGGATAAAAAGTAGCTTATATCACTTCCCGGCCCTCCAACTATCTCTGTACAAAAAAAATCACATTGCTCTGTTGTGACGTGAAAGGACAAACAAACAAACAAACAAACACACTTTTGCATTTATAATATTAGTTAGGGTTGGATTTCTGTGTCACATAGTTTGTTTCTTCACTTGAAACCTGTTTAATGTTACAAGATTTTCATAAATTTTCATGTTTGCTTAGTTAATTTCTGAAATGCTATATTTTAATTTTGTTGCACATTTCCTTGTGTTTTTTAGGTAATTATTCATAGTAGTCAGTTAATACATCTGATGTTAGTTTATAGCCTTGACCTAGTTCTGTAGTCCCTGACCTTCACCAATCAAGCGTCTGTTGTACCACCGCCGATGTTTAATGTCATGAACATATTCGCAGGTCTACGAAATCACAATTATCTTGTCAAAACTTTATGACAGGTTTTTTTCCCTTCAGTATTGTTCCCCTTACTTTCATGTACCATTGTAATACTTATATCATAATTTAATTCTTTTAATCAAACTACAAACATTCTGTGNTAATTTAATTCTTTTAATCAAACTACAAACATTCTGTGTAGTAGCACAGTAATACTAGCCAATCTACTAAAATGTTAATCTTTTAATTTGTGATCTTACTGGTATGCATTTTTCTGGTGCTTTAGCTGCTAAAGTTTCAACCGTACATACTTCTGTTGACATTTTTGAGAAGTGTAGGCAAGGGTTGTAAAAGCAAAAAAGACCATAAGACTGTGTACTTGCATTGTAATTGTATGTACTTTTTTACTTTCTTAATGCATAAGAAAATAGCAAGAAATGTATTTTAATTCAAAAACTAAACTTTCCCAAGCTTCATAGTGCTGAATAACCATTGAAAAAGCATGGGGCTGTGACGAGCAACAGGCCAGCGTTAGGTGCGAGGACCAACACGNGGTTTTTTTTAAATAAAGTCCATGCTTTTTATACTTTTTCCTGGCAATGTCTGCACTTGCTTTTCAATTTAAATGACTGCAAGGTGCAAAACTTCTCCATTGAATGCTGTTCGCGTGGTTATAGTAACAATCTTATAGGGAGAAATAACGTTATTTGTTAGTAGACAGACACTGATCATGAACACTGAACAGAACACTAACAATGCCATCTTTTGGTGCTAGAATCGCCCTTTAACATAGCCACTGGTCGTCATTTATATTTCTTTGTAGATCTGGGTAAGCGCTAGCAATCAGTTCCGTATCACTCTGCACCAAATTACTAAAATCCCCTGTTAGTGACACACAGCCCTTGGCATCTGTTTCTTACCTCCCATCTCCAATTTTTGAAAGTGTATCAGCATAATGTCCTGTATCAACGTCATTGTAGAGGTGCACTCTCATATTTGTCGTCAAGCTGAATTTATTGACATTTGCTCATAAGCTTTACGACTTGAGACAGGCTTTGATTTCATCTGCCGGTATAGTTTGGCGGAAGTCACCAGCCAGTAATACAACCATTCCTCCCGTAATGTATGTATTGTTTCGTATATCCTGTAGAATTCGGTTTAGGGCCTCTATCACTTTTTTGTGTGACATTGTGCTTTCGTCCCACACTAACAACTTACATCGATGCAGCATTGTACTCAGAGTGCTATTTTTACTAAAAAAAATTTCTTGGGATGAATTATTTTTTTGGGATAAAAAGTAGCCCATATCACTTCCCGGCCCTCCAACTATCTCTGTACAAAAAAAATCACATTGCTCTGTTGTGACGTGAAAGGACAAACAAACAAACAAACACACACACTTTTGCATTTATAATATTAGTTAGGGTTGGATTTCTGTGTGTCATAGTTTGTTTCTTCACTTGAAACCTGTTTAATGTTACAAGATTTTCATAAATTTTCATGTTTGCTTAGTTAATTTCTGAAATGCTATATTTTAATTTTGTTGCACATTTCCTTGTGTTTTTTAGGTAATTATTCATAGTAGTCAGTTAATACATCTGATGTTAGTTTATAGCCTTGACCTGGCTCTGTAGTCCCTGACCTTCACCAATCAAGCGTCTGTTGTACCACCGCCGATGTTTAATGTCATGAACATATTCGCAGGTCTACGAAATCACAATTATCTTGTCAAAACTTTATGACAGGTTTTTTTCCCTTCAGTATTGTTCCCCTTACTTTCATGTACCATTGTAATACTTATATCATAATTTAATTCTTTTAATCAAACTACAAACATTCTGTGTNTCATTTATTTCTTTTAATCAAACTACAAACATTCTGTGTAGTAGCACAGAAATACTAGCCAACCTACTAAAATGTTAATCTTTTAATTTGCGATCTTACTGGTATGTATTTTTCTGGTGCTTAAGCTGCTAAAGTTTCAACCGTACGTACTTCTGTGGATATTTTTGAAAAGTGTAAGCAAGGGTTGTAAAAGCAAAAAAGACCATAAGACTGTGTACTTGCATTGTAATTGTATGTACTTTTTTACTTTCTTAATGCATAAGAAAATAGCAAGAAATGTATGTTAATTCAAAAACTAAACTTTCCCAAGCTTCAAAGTGCTGAATAACCATTGAAAAAGCATGGGGCTGTGACGAGCAACAGGCCAGCGTTAGGTGCGAGGACCAACACGTGTCGGAAGTGCAGAAGTGACTCGGTCAATAAGGTAGCCAATCTGACAGCTGGACATGGTGGTGTGTGCCCTGCAGGATAACGAGGTGGAGGTGACTCCGCCGTACCTAATAGGCGGTAAGGAAATGGTGAAGGAGCGGGAGAAGGCGCGATGGACCAAGAAGCGCAATGTGCCGGAGGTGACGACGTCGTGGCACAACTACATGGTGAAGAAGGTGATCCAGGACTTCCAGGCGAGCGTCCTCCAGGTGTCCGAGACGCCCTACGATGAGAAGATTGTCTCCTCCATACCCACCGTGCAATATGAGTTCCCCAACGGCTACCACCAGGTGAGTGAGGGTTGAGTCTTGCTTTACTTTTCCTGCTCATACATGGTTTTGAGGAAAATAATTACAAATATTGTTGTATACGATTTCAGATATCCTCGGGCTGAAAAAAATGATCCTATATGGACCTTTGATAGGATGTCAGGTATATTCCGTATCTTGGACGTCTTCAAAAATAAACTAAATGATAATGCACACAGTGTCTTTAATTTACTGCTTCTGTGATGAGAGGTATGTTTACAGTGATGCTGTTACCCGTTGGCCACAGATAGTTACAGTTGATGCCAATAGGTGGTATCAACGTCCAAGATGCTTACGGTGTGTGTTGATGTGTCTATGTTAAAAGCTGATTAAAGCATACATTCAAATCACACTGAATTATGCCGTAGACTCGCTATTATCCAAGTTAATTGTGACAGAGGCTACCTCGGATATCGGAAAACTAGAATAATATGGAGATCTGGGTTTAATGGATTACAAAAGTTGACGATAATTCTCCAAATGTAAAGTCAGTGTTTATTTAATACCTACATTACAAAACAATACATGTGCATGTAAGTAATTAGACTAGGGAGATAAACACAAATTTTTGTAAATTAATTTTTGTTACAAAAGTTACTAATTTTTCCATCATCGTCGTGCAGCTCTTCTTTGCGGCAAGGTTGCGCCAATGCGAGCTTTGGACTTCTCGAGCTGCTCAATGCACGTGAGAGCTGCCTCTATAGTCTTCAAACCATCATAATGTGGCATTTCTTGGGTTTTGTTAGTGCCATCGTATCTTCGGGATCGGTGACCAAATCAGCAGTAGTGTAACTCAAACTGTAGGTCTTCATCAAACTACTCGTGGATGTCTTCATTGTTTACTGGCTCAACAACAGGAAGTTGATTAGCTAGCTTTACAAGTTCAGTAACGACGTTGTCCAATTCTTTTTCTCGTATCTCACTGCTACAATTTTCAAAATCAAAAAGTTTTCTCCAATATTTATGTAATGTAGACTTTTTGACGTCCCCTCCATAGCAGTCTAGTAAACATCATCTTTAATTGTAACAGCCTTGAGAGCTTCCGTGACTGTCATTCCTTCTTAACTAGGTGATTAACACCTGCACGAGTTTCAACTGTAATTCCCTGATCAAATGGTTGAATCAATGAGGTGACATGTGTTGTAAAAAACAGTAAGGCTTATATGTTACCGCTTGAAAGTTCAGTGATGTTAGAATGAGAGGGGGCATTGTCCAACAATAATATCCCCCTTCGAGGAACATTTGTCTATTTAAGGATGCCTCAACTGAAGAAACAAATTTCTTAAAAAAACCAGTTTTTGAATATTTGTGAATCCATCCGTGCGCTTCTCTGGCTTGTGTTGATTGTACGTAAACCTTTCACATTTACGTTTCTGAAAGCTTGTGAGTTGTTAGATATGCCTATCAGTCATGGCCTTAATTTAAGGGAATGAGAAGAATTGCGGCATGCAAGAATTGTCACTCTTGCTTTACTCTTTTTGAACCCAGGAGCAGATTATTTATTTCTTTCTGCCAAAGTTTTTGAAGGCAACATCCTCCATGTCCTGTCTCGCCACAGTTGAAAAGTTAACCAGAATTAAGTTCAGACTTTAAAATTAGCTCGTTTATTATATTTTGAAAATCAGAAATCTTGCTGAAATTTGCAGAAAGTTTCTCCCAGCAATGTTCCATTTTCTAATATCGTACTTCTTCCGTCTATCGAGCCACCCACGACTAGCCATAAAATTGTCTTCTCCATGCATACATTTCTTAAGACTTTCCTGGGCTTTGGCTTGTAAAATAGCGCCACTTACCGGACTTTCTGTCCCTCACAGCTGAGGAAACAAGACAAACAAAGCCTTGTATGTCTGCTTATATCACCTCTCTTCATAGTTTTTCTTGACGAGCTACCCAGCGGATCGTTAGTGAGCATGCAGTCAGCAAGCCCGTCCAAAGCCTTGCAAAGGTGTACTAAATATTGCGCGCATGTACTCAGCTAACCGAGAGCTTTGGTTAACCGGGATTCAGATAATCGGGATTGTACTGTAGTTGTAATTAATATTTTTTTGTTGTATATGTTCAAAGAATATGTTGACTGTTGCATAATACTGACTTTCAATAGTATTTAAAACTGTAATTTTTTATAACAATTTTCCATGATCATTTTATTGGGGACAGATGTTGTATGTCAAGTTTTTGGAAGTATCCGTTATGGCAAATTGTAAAAAGTTGGTTATTCTATTTACAAACTGTGACCATTCATTTAGTTATACGCCATATCCTGCACTATAAACTCATAACTTTTCAATTATAATCATTTTTAAATTTTCGTAACATAATATTGAAAATGATTAATGACTGTTTTTCATCATAAACTGTTCTTATCAGAATTAAAGGTACCTACCTACCAAGGCAATATTTGTGTGTGTTCAGTTCATGCTTGTAATGTATGGAACCACAAAGTTTGCATATTATGTTAAAAGATTCAATTTCTTTACATTCAATTCTAAGAACCTACGTATGAAAACAAATGACTGAAGTGTATTTTAGGCCACTCTTATTTAGGAATAAATGCCCACACGACACGAGCAGGCACCAAATGGTTCTGTAACATGATAAAACCCTTACAGTCATACATTCATGATTCACTCGTGCACAGGCATGCAAACACGTGTGCGTGCGCGCGTGGGGGCTGCCGGGTCTTCTTAAGTCATGCCATGATGCTCCCCCTAAAGGCAAAACATATGGTGTAGTCAGGAAGTAATGTTGCTTGTAACCAGGCGTTTATGTGTGTTACGCGTGTACATAATAGTTATCTCCATACAGCCTTCACCGGCGTAAGATCTGCACCAATGCGGTGGAAGGCTCTTGTCTGGTAGAGAACGTTTGCAGCTCTCGCCATCGCACTGGTCGCATTGCACTGGAAAGCAGACGGTGCTAGTCGACAACTGTTGATAACCATCACATATTTGGTAAACACAGGTGGTCTTACAACTGAAAAAAGAAAGCAAGAATATTGCCAATGTAGAGAAATGTTATTTTCTGGGAAAAATACACTGCATGTATGTGATTTATGTTTAATTCCGGGAGCTATTGGCTAAACAGCAGTTTAATCAGATGCAGTGAGAGGTCCTTAAATGCTAGAATGACAATAGGACACACCTGTTTTTTTGTCAAGTGTGAAATTGTAATTTGCACTGTAGCAGAGTTTGTTTGAAAACACTAAATTAATTACTCCTAAAGGAGTTACTGTACATAATAAATACTGAAAATTCGCTTCGAGAGTAGGGTAACATCCAAGAGGCATAGTAGGCGGAGTCAATATTCATTAATTTTTTTGTTGCAATAAATTTACTCTAACATGCAATTTTTAGGTGTATTGAAGCATTATTTAAAGTGGTGTGTTTTTATGTTATTGAGTGTTCTTTGCTTTACTTGTAGCACATGTTTACGTAAAGTTGTTGATAGTTTTTTTGGTACAGCAGTAAAGTTCTTGTAAATTTGTGAAGATGTTAAATATTTTCAATGTAGAAGCAATGTAATGTTTGGCTAGAGTGGCCTGAGATTGGTTTCTCTCATCTGAGAAGTGGCTGTAGCAAGCGTGAGTAGGATACTGCTGCCGTCACAAGACCTGGCAGGTGAATTTACGGGGAGCGCGATGCGGTCGGCGGGGGGGAGGTACGTGCATGTGCAGACTGAATGCAGCGCTAAAAATATTAGTCTCCGGATTGTCAGTTGTGTGCTGGCCGATGCACGCCAAATGTTTTTGCAACAGTTTGTGCACAGCCGGGCCGTTGCTAATACCAGCTGCAGCCAGCAGAACTGTGCCATTGGCCCAAGCGCAGGCATCTATGGAGGCGAGCCGCTAGAACTTGCGGTGCTTACAGTACGTTGTCATTTTAAATACAATGGACTCTCTATCTACTTACATCCAGAGTTTCAGTAGATGTCATCAATAAATACAACTTCTAATCTTATTAACTTTAATGTTCAATGAGAGCTGTACATTATCTGTAAAAAAAATTTAACAATTTAACACAATAAATGTAAGAATTTTTCAAAAAGTATTACTGCAAATAATTAATGCATTAATAAATATTTCTCTTCAACTTGCTTAAATAAATAATATAACATCACAAAGCGCAGTGTATAATTGATTGTAAGCAGACACCGAGTGCAAGCCGACCCCAAACTTTCAAACCCCTTGAGATAGAAAATAAGACACGAATGCAAGCCAAATTTTGAGTTGCCCACATGCACTCTTATCAGCTGAGAGCATGCGGAGAGGTTAGTGATTGGGCAGTGTGTTCACGGCGAGCGAAGCGGTAGACTCAGTGGTGGGAGGAGGGGAACGATCTACCCCTCCCCTTCCAAACTGCTAAACAACCTGAGGGAGGCAGCAAGGGTGCCATGCTGGTTGCTAGGCAACTAGCTCCCACCCCGCCAGCTGTGTAAGGGGAGAAAACGAGCTCTGCCAAGTATCACAGAGGACAGTGGAAGCTTACTCAATCCAGGCCAACTGCATAGCTACATTCTACACGTTTGAGACAGATGAATAAATAAGGCGATTGAAATATATTTCTTTACTGTCTTCAATAATTAATATTTTAAAACGAGGTCCGCTGATTTCTCCATACTCTTTAACGCCCGTCACGAGTCACGCTGCGCTCGGGCTCCGTGCTTACACATTATTTGACAATGAAAGCTGTTTAATATTATCCTTCCTGGATATCAGTTTATTCAGGATATGTGTGTATATTGAAATTAACTAATATAAATCGTCTGATCTCTGCAAGAAGCCACTGAAAATGAACTTCTTGCTTGGTAATACAAGTCTCTCAATGTTCAAACAATTTTTTGTTGACAACGGGAGGTCAATTACATATATGCTTCTTGGCGTATCGTTTTATTCAAAAGATGATGCCTATTGAGTTGAATTAATATTTTGTTTGTAAAGCATGCTGATTTTACACCAGATACTATTTAAACACAAACTTTACATAATAAAAAAGATATTTAAATTTCAAAGAAAACATCTTTGCAAAAAAATAATTACTTATTAAAATTTATTGTATAACATCTTCAGGCAAAACAATTACTTTGAAATACTGCAGTGATGATAGGTGCAACTGTTTTAAATGTTGGATGTTCTTGGTGAAATTTCTGCAATCTTAGATAGAATTGTGAGCATGTATGAATAGCACAGTGCCGTTGTGTACTCGTGCCGTGCTCGTGACTGCTGTGACCTTGTAAGGAGTCAGAATCAGCTTAGTACAGTGCAGTGGGTTTGACAGGAGAACCTTCCATCGTTAACAACTAAGATCACATGAATAGTTTGTTATACGAGGGTTATTCGGATGGTAAGGTCCGAATCGCCGTAGCTAATCGAATGTCGCGCGAACATTGTAACGCGCATGCGCACCGACTCCCGGCATGCCTTGCTCGTCAAACGACGCCATTTGCATTGGTATTGTTGCAGTGTGCTGTTTACGGTGTCAGTTCAAAATGTTTAAAACAATTCATCAGCCCGCAGACTGTGAAATACGGTCAGTGATTCGGTTTTTGACAGCAAGGAATGTTTCAGCAGCGGAAGTTCATCGACAGATAAGTCAAGTGTATGGCCCCAATGCGATGAGTGACAGCAAAGTGCATAAGTGGGTGAGAGCTTTCAAGGACGGACGGGAAAATGTCCATGATGAACCGTGATCAGGCAGACCATCAGTGATCACACAAGATTTGGTCAAAGCCGTGGACTAAAAGATTCGTGAAGACCGGTGATTCATAATTTCAACTTTAGCATTGGAATTTCAGAATGTGGGTAGAACAACTTCACACAAAATTGTCTCTGAAAATTTGCAATTTCACAAATAGTGTGCATGTTGGGTTCCCAGGCTGCTTACTGAGGAACACCAAATGAAAAGAATGGCTTGTGCTCTTGATTTTTTGGACCAATATCATAAGGAAGGTGATCAATTTTTAGAGAAGATTGTCACAGATGACGAGGTGAAAGAAGCAGTTACAGACTGGTTATCCTCACATGCGGCAGACGTCTATGACTTGGGGTACAAAAGCTTGTAGAACGTTATGACAAATGTTTTAATAAATATGGAAACTATGTAGAAAAATAGAAAAACATGTCAGGAATTAAATAAAAAAAGTTTTATGAAAATATCTGTGATGGTTTATGTTTTATACGAAATCGGACCTCACTTTCCGAATAACCCTCGTATTTCTCCCTATCTGTATCTGCCTCCTTACTGGTCCAGCCTGGTCTTGGTGCAAGTCGTCTGTTGCCGCTGGTGAGCGCTCGCCGAGGCTGTGATTCTTCGTGACGTGCACAAGGAGGGGAGGGGTCTGTATTTCTTATTTAAGGGAAGTTGTCCCCATTCCCACTCAATCCCAGCAAGTTGGTATGGGTAGGGTGGTGAAGCGGGACCTTCAGGGGTTCCTTCCACTGGGAACTTAGGGGGATATATGGGATATCCCACGGCAGGAGCCACGAGGTCCCAGAGTGGTCCGTTGCAGGCTGTCAATGCCTCAATGATCTGGCGGGCTGCATCATCCCTCAATGCCCGACATCTTGGAGAGATGGCTGTGTTATCTGGTTCCTGCGGGATAATGGGTTCAAACCCTGCTTCCTCAATGTTCTAGTACACCCTCGTGAGGACTACCAGGTAAGTGGCTAGGTTGCCTGCGTTGTGTGTGGTTGGAGGTCGGGGGGTTGCTGCCCTGGCTGGGGACCGGGTTTCTCGGCGCCGGGCCTTCCTTAGCCATTGCCTACACGCCCTATTACTTCTAGGCGTAGGAAGTCCCTGATAGGATGGCTTGCAGGAGCTGAGGCATGTGTAAGCGGCGAGCGTTTCGGCCAGCTATCCATACAGTCCAGCGGGAAGGAGGTTGGGGTGTCTCTGGGCATGCGGGGTGGCGAGTGTCTCAGCCAATTTCCCTCATGGTACATAGATGGAAGTGCGCGTGGGGGCTGCAAGCAGGTCGGCCAACCCTTCGTACTGTCCATCAGGTGGTAAGGGGTGGGGGTGGCGAGGTTTGGTTGCTTCCCAGGGAAACATACACTGTCTCTAAGGAACTCCCTATTTATAGCGGTGTTATCCCTCCCAGCCAAGACACCTAACCCCTGTCTCCACACGCTGCTCCCACGAGATGACAAACTGCCAGCGTCCCTACACTTGTTCAGGACCAACTCATCCTTCACCCAGGTTTAAATCCTCATAACTACGTGGGTTCGAACACCCCTCACTTCTTGGGTCAGAACACCCTTAACTCTTGGGTGCGAACACCCCTAACTTGTTGGTCCTGAACACCCTAACTTCTCACATTCATGCGGCAATCGTTACTACAAGCCAATCAAACTGCGTTCGTGAAGCGCTTTGAGTGCGGAAGGCAAGGTCTCGGTGTGAGTTGCTGCCTGAGATCCCTGCGTACTAACCCTGTCTACGCCTCCAATCATCTCCCTTATATAGCCAGCCGGTATGCGTTCCAGGGGTAAGTGGGAGGGTGCCCACTTTCGCCGGGGAACTCCCGGCCGCGCTGTCTTTCTCGCACGGCCAGTACATCCAACTCGTGTACCCCTTCCACTCGCTGGAGCACTTACAGAGGTGCCATCCCACGTCCACCTGCCGCTTACATAATCACTTCGCCAGCCCTCCGCTTGGCATACCGCCGGTCCTTGCTTTGTTCCTGGCCGCTTTGGCCGCCTTACATGAGCTGACGAGGTGGGGGAGGGTTGTTGTCCTTCCTAGGACCCAGTGTGACCAACTCTGTTACAACAACCCCACCAACTTTCAAGGGCAACAACCGTTCGTCGTCTCTTCGTGCTCCCTCAGTTTGACCAGCCTCCTTACTTCTCCCCATGCCACCCCTCCTTTGGCATACAAGGAGGAGATAACTGGAGATGCCTAAATATTTATTTTCTCAACTAGAAACAACTTTCTGTAACTCTGCTCTAAAAAAAATACTTAACTCTAACTTAATCAGAACTCCATATCTAAAACGACTCTACTGAATGCTCAAACTTTCAGATCCTATCTACCTTTTAAACTTCATAAAAAAATATGCAACCTGACTTTAAGAAACGCCAAGACAAAGACCAATCTACTCTAAATGGAACAACAAATGAACTACTGAATATCCTGTAAGTATCGCTCAGCGGTCTTCCCCTGATACATCTCTCTTAGGTGTCTTGGCTTGGATACATTTCTAATTCAGCTTACTGATTCTTCAAGAGATGTTCACAATCCAAACAATGAAAATAACATCACTGTGATGCGTGTCTGCCTACACTCGAGGTACCAGTCTATGAACTTGCTGAACATCACTGTGATGCGTGGCTGCCTACACTCGAGGTGCCAGTCTATGAACTTGCTGAACATCACTGTGATGCGTGGCTGCCTACACTCGAGGTGCCAGTCTATGAACTTGCTGAACATCACTGTGATGCGTGGCTGCCTACACTCGAGGTGCCAGTCTATGAACTTGCTGAACATCACTGTGATGCGTGGCTGCCTACACTCGAGGTGCCAGTCTATGAACTTGCTGAACATCACTGTGATGCGTGGCTGCCTACACTCGAGGTGCCAGTCTATGAACTTGCTGAACATCACTGTGATGCGTGGCTGCAACATACTGCTACGGTTCCTTTTCAACACTCGTAAATCTTGCAACTGTCTCATCAAACAATTCACTCGCCACTTACACAACAGTTTCACCACAAACTGTTATGATCCACAGTTGATCCGTACTATATAATAAGTTCAGACCTCCGTAGTCTGTTGCCACTTCTGTGAATACCTGCTAACATTTTCATTTCTCTAACTGAGCGGTACATGTAGCCATTTTGCTATACAACCCACTTAACTAATCTCTCATGAATGTTTCCAGTGCCGCTGTATTAATGCAAATCACTGTTACTGTGTACATAGCATATTCTACATCCCACCACATTAACTTTCACAATTGCAAAAGATTGCTGTATCATAAAAGAGACTACTGCCGGTTTTCCCAACAGTCACCACCGTGCCTACATCACCTGTGTAAGTATTTGCAGTTTTTCTTGCGACTAAAATTCCAGACATGAGAACAAAGCAGTGACCTACAGATTGGTGCAGAAAGCAGTTTATATTTGGAATATCAATGTATACAGTGACTTCAGTGGTGGTGGTTCTGAAGATGACTAATGGCAGATGAGTGAACAAGCCTTCAGAAAGCACTTAACTGTGGGTATTCATATGTAGGCATGTGTTGGTTGACGATGCTATGGTCTCATGGAATTCAGGTCATAAAATGTTTGCATTACATAATATAGACGAAGATGCCAAAGATCTTGAAGTGAGTAGTTTTTCCAATTCGTCTTCAGACCTGTCGAACCTTCTTAGCTATATGTGACTTTCTTGTAAACCCAAACTGAAATACCTAAGAATGTTATAAGTATTCTATGCAAGTGGAGAACTATTTAGAGGCAACAAAAAAGGCAAAAACAAAAACAGTAACAATTTTTTTTTCCCCAAATTATAGATACATTTTTAGGGATCTTGTGTTTATATATTATGCATGCAGTTATTTATATTTTTTGGTCTATAATTTATTAAAGGAATGTAAACTAAAATAATAATTTAGTTTTGTATGATACATGCCTGTAGATGTAATATTAATTCCTACCTACAAAGTTCTCCTGCATGTAACATTTTATTTTACTGGCTCCTTCAAAAATGTCATATCAGGATTTTACCATTATTCAACTTTATTATTGATTACCTCACTCTCTGTGGATTACAAAAAGTAATCTCATTTACTAATGACTTATTGAAGAAATTTGTGAATTTGTGCAACTGTAATAAGTTTCCTTGTTTTTTATAAACTGCATATGCTAACATTTTTAACACATTTAGGTTTGTAATGATTGCATAGTTAATCTTCATGTACAAATATACAAAGTGATGTGGCTGTTAATGATTGCTCTGTTCTCTGCTAGANTTGTAAATTTGTGCAAATGTAATAAGTTTCCTTGTTTTTTATAAACTGCATATGCTAACATTTTTTACACATTTAGGTTTGTAGTGATTGCATAGTTAATCTTCATGTACAAATATACAAAGTGATGTGGCTGTTAATGATTGCTCTGTTCTCTGCTAGACGTTCAACTGTCTATGACAGGTGGCACTTGCTGTCTCTCTCAGACTGAACACTTGCTCAGCCGTCAGTAAACACATACAATGCGTACCAATAAAACTGCTCCTTTAAGAAAGTTGCTGCTTCTCTCTGAATTGCTACATTTAAATGGCTTGTCTTTGTATTCTGAATTACATTCTCACTATAACAAAGCTAACATGTTACTTTGTGTGTCGACATATTTACTCTCGTTCCTACATGCAGGTCACATTAACAATATTAATAAAACCTGAATGTAACGTGAAGAAGCTGAGGTCGAGTGTTATTGCAGTGATGTGTTGCAAATTCCGAGGTGCACACATTTATTTACGTACATCAGACTAGTAACCTGTGGGAAATAGCCTTCCACAAATAATGTTGCGATTCTTACACGTAGTATTTTATTGTTCTTAGGTTGGATGCCGTGGCATTTAAGAGCATTGCAAGTAGTGCTTGCTCTTTTTTTGGTTGAATGTTTCCGACAGGTTCATGTGGGGTCTTGTCTTTGTAATATGTTCTGAGCGGGTTTCCGTCCGTGGTTTTATTGCATTGAAAATGGAAGCTGCATCGTGTCTCTCGGTGTCGTGCTCTTTTATGAGAGATAAATGTCAGACAAAATAGTTCAAACCTGCATTCCCACATCTACAGTACGGCCACGAAATATTTAATACTTTTCTAGGCCTAATTTATGCAAGATCTGGCAGTCATCAGTCACTGTAGATTGCTCATTGGAAATTGGATGCCATTTTAACATAGTTTTGAAACATCAACTATGAAATCTTTCTCAGCAAAAAAGAAGTCTCAAGCACTAACCATTCTGGAATCACAATTTTGTATTCATGATTATTTGTGTGTCAATATTACCAGGTGCAAGTGCGTTAGTGCACGCTGAAATAGGAAGGCAAGGTTTCTGGTAATGGATGTTAAAAATAGTAATGAGACAGTACTTTTGTTACACAGATGAAAGTGACATAATGGATGCATTATTACATTATACTGGTTTTTAGGTTTACTCTTACTAACCAAGCAACTTTATGTATTTCGCTCAGCAATATCAGGTGATTGGTAATAACAGACAAACCATCCCTCTTGTAGTCTGTTAAATCAAGGGTTGACTGTATTTTCTAGTTGTCAACCCCATATATTTGGCAACCAATTGGTGACCTCTTGACTGGAAATTTCACACCATGTGTCAAGGCCAATGTTACTTTGCCAAGAAGACAATTGACGAACTTACTAGCAGTGATGTAAGTGCAACAGCAATATTTCAGTGCTTGACAAAATTGATAAATTGCTGTTATGTTTCAAAATTTTGACAAGTAGTTTGAAATATCTAGCACATGTTGAAGAATTAAGAGAAGTGCAAGATTGACTTACTGCGTTACTTGTAAGGTTACGCGAGATTGAATTGGAAAATCTTCAGATGTTATCACCAAACGTATAATCTATGAGTGAGGTTAGGTTTCCCAAAGTTACAGTTTCCAGTGTTTGGAGGGAACGACTGAATATCATTTAAGGACCTACGATAATAAGAACCTTGCAGGAGCTCAAAAGTTTCGGTGTCTCAAAGGGTTGCAGCCGTCTTGAAGTCTGTTTCCATCAGCAGTGCAAACTATCTTGAAGCATGGAATATATTAACTTGGTTAATGCAACCTTATATTGTCTGTTTTCATAACTAGCCATCTAGTTTTATTAAGTACTCATGTTATGCAATTTGCTGGAAATGTTATTGAGTACATTAGGTTACTGAAAGTTCTGTCAGTCAGTCAGTTGAACACGAGGATCCAATACGTGTGTTTGTGACTTAAGGTTAGACAGTGACTTGAGGAAAGATTGGCAGTTGTCATTGACATTGGTTGAACTGCCAAATTTTTAAAAATTAATATAATTGCTGGAACACGGTAGGCTTCTAGAGCATTGGCTGCAGCTTGTGGCTCCAAGACAGGGCTTCCGCTACCATCACTGCGCGGAAATTTCCGGGCAGCAGAAACCTTTTAGCTTAGCGTAACACCACATAAGATAATGGATGAGTTAACTGTGTGCAGGATTTCATGCACTATAAAAGTATGTGGAATTTCTGACTGCCCCATTACGAGAGAGAAGTGCATTTCTCAAAATGAAATTATTGTTGTGCTTTAACTGTCTAAATGGTTATTGTGTATGTAGACAGTGTATTTCATCAACATGCAAGGTATGTCAAGGGCAGTACTATTCGTTATTACATGGTGAAACAGTAGTGAATGATCCTCCTAAGCATAGACATCCAATGTATAATTTTCCGGACAGGGGACATTCATCTTGGTGGTGATATCTGTGTGTGGTTACTCAGATCAGGCCGTTGCATAGGAGCTGATGGCTTGCCAGTAGCTCTTGAAACTGACCTTGGCTGAATGCTTTCTGGTGGCATTTACACTACTAAATCACCACCGCCAGTGACTTTCTCCATATTCAATGTAATGCTATCACTCAGATTTTGCACAAGTTCTAGGCCAGAGGAAATACCTTCAAAGAAGATGTCTTATGTGAGCATCACTTTGATGTTAATCACAAATTAAGTATTGATGGTAAATATTTAATGTGATTACCACAGCAATATCACCATTTGCAGCGTTTAACAACAGTTGGTCCAACTCGACAAGCATCAGGAGGATGTGGAAATTGTGGAAGACGCATAGAACCTCTTTATCCACATTAATTACGGTAGTTAACTCGTGAAACTTTTTTCCCAATGCACTAATAAAGGTGAGTAATGCTTCCACAAATTGTTTTTTTATGCTTGAAATTAGACTTCAGGCATTTCCTTTACTGATCAAATAATGGTTGGTTACAAGAAGTTACACTGCTAGGCATTTCAATTGAAGAATCAGGAAAGAGGCACCTCAAGGTCCACACATTGGGGCATGCACAGAGCAGTGGGACAATGACATTATTAGTTGTTGTATGTGCGCCAATGGCGACATCGATCGGGGAGCCACTAAGAGATAGTGGCATTGTGTTTCCCGCCGTTCGTATGCACAGGTTGAGTGAGCATGTTGTATTGAAGAACACTACAACCATACAAACAGATTTACACTTTTGACCACAGGAGACTTCTGGCCTATCGGGATTGCGAATTATCCTACCACAAAATTGGATCTTGACATGGAAGAAATGCAATCACAGTGAAGCAGATATATGGGGTCGGTGGGTTGATGGGAGGATGGGTGCGTGATGTCTAGTAAGGCAGCAGTCAGTCCCATCAGACCGACCGCAAGGACAGGCCTATGATGTGCATGACGATTATGGACTTTACAACCACATCAAACACTTGCTCAGGAGTTCAGGCATGTGGAACATCACTCTATGTCTGCATGCACGGTTCGTCACCGTCTGCATCATCAGCACTCGTTACTGCGGCTGCCATGATTCTTCGCCAGGGGTGACTGCAGCTTCAATAATGCGTGGAACATCTGGCCTCTAGGTACGAATGGCACGCAGTCGCCTTCTCCGATGAATCCAGCTTCTACTTGCAGCACCACGATTGTCGCTTCCATGTCTGGTGGTGCACTCCTGGACGAGTCCTGCGATGTGCGCATCATACCAGCTCAGCACTTGGAGTTACGTTGTGGAATGTCATCATATTCCAGTTCTCCCCACACCTAGTTTGCATCCCTAGTATGCTAACCACCGACTGTTACATCGCACAGATGATGGAGCATGCTGTCGCCCCTTATCTGAGGGCCAACTTGAAGCCTGTACCAACAGTACAATGCACGACTGCAGGAGACAAATATCGTCCGACGGTTCCTAGATGACCACCATGTTGCACCGCTTCCTTGGCCTGCATGTTTACTGGATGTGGTCCACGGTCAGATAATGTTACAGGACACCCACTGCCACAACGGATGAACTTTGGACACACATTGAAGCAGCATGCGTGGAGATAGCCTATACTGACGTCCAGAGTTTCTTCCTCCCATTGCTGCATCTCATAGCAGTGGTTATTGCTGCCTGTGGTGGAGCCACATAGTACAGATTTCCCCATGTTATGTACGTCATACCATGCTGCTAATCATGCCACCTGTGTATGATTGATTGTTCGGCCCAAAAATGGGGTTGTTATTGCTTACATTCTTCTTGGTGTTGCAGTTTTAATGCCCAGCAGGGTATTTGGTCCCTGTCAATACAGTTTAGAAAGCTTACAGTTCCTCTGACCGTAGATACAGCTTGGTTGCATAAGCCTGACACATATTTCCAAAGGATTGTGTGGAGACCATTCTCAATAGAGTCTATCCAGTGTCGACTACTGACAGTAACATATGTAGAAAGCTGTGCTCCACATCTTGCAAATTTGTTATCTTAAACAACTAGCCAAGGATGAACAAAGTAACTTTCCATTGGCATCTCTAATTGTAATGAATAGTTTTTATGTTGATGACATTCTTTCTGTCTGGGGCAGATGACATCCAAGCAGCTCTAGATCTACTAGCAGAACTTATAATCTTATTAGCCTTTATAGTGTTTCAGTTGTGACAATGTTTAAGTGCTTTGCAAAGTTCGGCCTTACCATTAATAGTTATGAAGATAGCATGGTTAAGACTTACGGACTGGTATGGTCCTAGTGTAATAAGTAAGTTTGTGGTAAAAAATAATAATCTTAGCTCTACTGAAATAGATTTTCATCCCAGGATTGGAACTCCTTGCAATGTTGTTAAATTGTGTATAACGAGCACTCTTGTTTGATGTCGAACACAATCTAGCTTGGACATATTAGACTTGAAGGTTGGCATGGTTGGCATATCCAACACGACAATGGGAGAGGTTTGTTGCTAATAATGAACGACCCAACTGATAGTGTGTCACGTGGGTTGTCGCCAGGTAAACTTGATAGGTGTCCATCGTGGAGGTCAGGTCCTGCACGGCTACAAAGCCCTGGTCCCTTGCGCGGCAGTGCCACATCCAAGCCTGATCCACTCCAGGTGGAAAGTGAAAGGGTAATAACAAGGAAAAATGTTTGCATCAACCTTAAACACTCACTTTTGAGTATCAGCTTTGGTGATTGAAACCATGGTGTCTGAGGTTTGGAAGAAACTGTAAGATTTTGATTAATATAAGAGTAAGTCATCCCCTAACTGTAAACAAACTTCTCTCTGTCTTAAGAAAGTTTCAGTGAAGGCATTCAGTGTGTTCAAAATGGCACGAGTGTAGCTCCGTTTTAGACAATGGTGCTGTGTTGAAGGTGGGCGGTTGCCTTCAGGAAGCCTGTGTGTTTCTGAAGCGCAGAAACATTTTGCATTGTTACTTCCGCATAGTCAACTCGCCAAGCTTGCCATCATGCTTGGACACACAGTGAATCTACATGCTGGACCACAGCTGCTGTAGACAGTTATTCAGCAAAGATTTTGTATTCTTTAGGCTAAAGACACAATCCATTATATTGTAGTGATGCAGACTGTCAATAATATTAAGGGAATTGTTTTTCTCAGCATTTTGGATATGGTAATTTTATGCATATTTGCCATGTTTTACTCCTTTTTAAAAGTCATAGTTTCAGTTGAGTCTGGCAACAGTGAAAAAGGCTGTTAGGTGTTATATAGTGTTTTTCTTTTTTNTTTTTGAATATGTTCTTGAAACACAGTTGACTTAATTTTCGGTGCAATTTGGTTAGCGTAATATGGTAGATGGTACGGGGTTTGGACCAGTATATGGACAGCGTAATGTGGTAGATGGTACGGGGTTCGGACCAGTATATGGACAGCGTAATGTGGTAGATGGTACGGGGTTCGGACCAGTATATGGACAGCGTAATGTGGTAGATGGTACGGGGTTCGGACCAATATATGAACATAGTAGTATAGCTTTGTTTTAGTTGTTGCTAGCAGCACCGTGCAAAACCGATATTAGGCAATTTTAGAAGCGTAATGCAACATGTAGCAGCCATTGGAAATGACGGGCGAGGTGGCATGGTGGCAATGTTTGCTCAGGGCACCCGCCGCCACCTCAGATGCAAACAGATTGCCATAAAAAAAAAAAATGCTATTGACCAAATGAGTAGCAAGCTGTGAGAGAATCCATGACCTATTNCAAACAGATTGCCATAAAAAAAAAAAATGCTATTGACCAAATGAGTAGCAAGCTGTGAGAGAATCCATGACCTATTTTCTTCTTCATTTCATTTAGGCCAAATCAACTTTTACAACAGTCTTTCTACCGGTGTAGGAGGTCATTAGGGTGCCAGGAGAGAAAGGGCCCCCCTGACTTTGTAACATTTTCTCACTACGCCAGCTNCAAACAGATTGCCATAAAAAAAAAAAATGCTATTGACCAAATGAGTAGCAAGCTGTGAGAGAATCCATGACCTATTCTCTTCTTCATTTCATTTAGGCCAAATCAACTTTTACAACAGTCTTTCTACTGGTGTAGGAGGTCATTAGGGTGCCAGGAGAGAAAGGGCCCCCCTGACTTTGTAACATTTTCTCACTACGCCAGCTTTTTGGTAGTGTGAATTTAAAATTGATTCTACGACACTGTCCGTCGTAATTGTCTTGCTAACTGTTTTGTGTCTCTACTGTGTTATGTGCACGAAACTGCATAACAGCAATATATCTCCATGGAATGTTTCCTAATAGTGTCGTTTGTTGTTTATACATGCATTTAATTCTCATGCTTCCATATGGACTGAGTGAGTTGAGCTGGCTTCATTCGTTGTTCAAGTTGCAGTAACTACAATGTCACAACTGGCTAACATGACCTCTCTTCCCACAGGCAGTTCTGCTGGGCTTCAACCACAGTGGAGTGGAGTGTTTGCTATTGTTGTATGGATCAGACATTATTTCCACATTCTGCTTTATAATCTTTACCTTTNAATGTTTCCTAATAGTGTCGTTTGTTGTTTATACATGCATTTAATTCTCATGCTTCCATATGGACTGAGTGAGTTGGTCTGAGGCTTAATTCGTTGTTCAAGTTGCAGTAACTACAATGTCACAACTGGCTAACATGACCTCTCTTCCCACAGGCAGTTCTGCTGGGCTTCAACCACAGTGGAGTGGAGTGGAGTGTTTGCTATTGTTGTATGGATCAGACATTATTTCCACATTCTGCTTTATAATCTTTACCTTTNGAGTGGAGTGGAGTGTTTGCTATTGTTGTATGGATCAGACATTATTTCCACATTCTGCTTTATAATCTTTACCTTTGATTCAATGACTCCATTATTTGAAGGTTTATTTTGGACGTGAAGTGACCAGTTGAAAATTATATTCATGTATAGATTGTAAAAAATTCCTATTCAGCACATTAGCATCAATGCACTGAGTCTCTTTATCATACCCAGTGATTAGCCACAATTTTATATAAGAGGATTTTATATGTTTTGTAACATCCTCTGCTACAAATCCAAGAAGAGTAATTTCTGAGAACCTGGAAAAATAATCAGCCGACGGCAGGTACCACTTTCCTTTAAACTTGTACAAGTCCATACCAACTGTTTGCTTAGGACACTTTGAGAAATGTGTATATAAGAGAGGTTCTGCATGGTTCACTTGAAAAGAAGTGTCATTCTGGCAGCTCTCTACAGGTTTTAGGGTCATTCCATGTGAAATCATGAAGGGGCTGCACCATTTTTGATTTTAATAAAAATTTGTTCCTATGTTACCCTATCCTCAAGGTGAAAGAAAAACATTAATTTAGATTTTGACCTACAAGTGGATCAGGCAGCCATTTTTCATACACTGCAAGCAAATTTCACAGATTTCGGAGATTTACGTACCTAGCCCTAACTTTTTTAATAAGTAACCTATTGTGTAGTTTACAGTGTAATTTAAAAGCTTACGTAAGATACTATTACATTGTATATTTCTATTACAAAATATATTTTGTATTTTCAAGATGGCGGCCATCTGCTTTCGGCATTCAGATGACTGTTTGACCGCACCCTGCTTCTCTAAAGTTGCATTTAGAGATCTAATTTTTCTTTTGTGTGCTTAGCGTCTGCATTTAGAACAGTGTGTAACATCAAAGTTTTTGGTTGAATACTTCCTTCCTAGAAAAAAATAGTCTGCAACTTGGAAAAAAAAAATTAAAATTTACTGTTTTAGAAGCAAAGTTTTTGGGGGACAAAATAAAAATTTCATTTTTTTATGAAAGATACTCTTGATGAATAGCTATGGGGCACAATTTGTCCCATTGCTATTTGCACCGCTGTTGAGCACACGAACCTTTGAAAAAATATCAATAAAAGTCAATTTTTACATTTAATCTGTTGTGCGTTATATAATCCCACTTCAGAATGTCACATACATTAGGGTGACAAGAGGTACTAAGTGTCAATACACTGTTTGGGCAGCGCAATGTAAAAAAAATTAAACATTCGCAATTGTGCAACTACATAAACAAATAAAAATAAATCATTGTTTTGTTCCAGTAGATGGAGATAATCTTGTATCTACCAATACCCATCACCACAGAACTATTTAGTGGTACCATCACCAAACCACAACAGCTGTTTTGCCAGACCTGAATGATTGTGTGTGTTTTATTTATGACTGTGACTGGTGGATTGGAATNCTGTTTTGCCAGACCTGAATGATTGTGTGTGTTTTATTTATGACTGTGACTGGTGGATTGGAACTGTTACAGGCAAAGAAACTGTGGAGGGAGAAGAAGAGTACAAGGTCATATTTTTTAAACCTTAAGGCCCAAGCACTCACTTCAAACTTACAAAGGAATTGGTATGGGTGAAACAAGTGAATATTTTAAGAACGTTGTNCACTTCAAACTTACAAAGGAATTGGTATGGGTGAAACAAGTGAATATTTTAAGAACGTTGTCACCACTTGAGGTAGCAACTTACAATGGAAGAACACACAACATAAGCAACAAACTGAGAGAAATGTTATCAGTGATTTTCATAGAGATAATGGCACATGCTACATAGCAACATTGCTGCATAAACACAGAGTTTGTAAATATTAGTGTGAGTATACAATCAGCNATATTTATATTATATAAATAAATTTTCTATTTCTAAGATGGCGGGCCTTTTGCTTTCAGCATTCAGATGACTGTTTTACCCTTCTGTATACCCCACCCTGCTTCACCAAAGTTGCATTTAGAGATCTGATCTCTTGTGGGCTTAGTGCCTACATGTAGATAGATCAGTGTGTATCATCAAAGTTATCTGGGTTGAAGACTTCCTAGAAAAAAATTGTCTCTAACTTGAGGAAGAAAAAATAATGTAAATTTGTTGTTTTTGAAGCTAAAAAAAGTTGCGTGGAGGACAAAATAAATATTTGAGTTTTTTATGAAANTAATGTAAATTTGTTGTTTTTGAAGCTAAAAAAAGTTGCGTGGAGGACAAAATAAATATTTGAGTTTTTTATGAAAGATACCCTTGATGGATAGCTATAGGGCACTAACTGTCCCATTCTGTTATTTTCACCCCTGTTAATACACGGACCTTTAAATATAATCTGTTGTGCGTTATAAAATCCCACATCAGAATGTCGTATACATTAGGGTGACAAGGGGTACTAAGTGTCAATACACTGTTTAGACAGTGCAATGAAAAAAAATTTAAAAATTCACAACTATACAACTACATTAATAAAAATAAATAAGCATTTACCTACTGTATGGTAATTCTGAAAACTATAGATAGTTCAACTTAAGAAAAATGAAAGGCAAAATTCACGAGGAGATGTTTAAGTCATGTTATTACATGTAACGGTAACACTCCAAATAACAATTTAGGTTACCTTGAATTAATAGAAGAGTCAAAGGAGAAATTCGCACATACTAGCACATTTCATGAAAAATACAAGATTTTAAGTTTGGCGCCAAAATGCTGGAGCATTTCAAAAATCAAAGCTGTGTTTAAGCGAAGTGAATGTTTTGCAAGAAATGCAAGAACTGTAAAGGCAAAACATGGCGCGCTACCAAATGTTGACAGCAAACAAGTGGAAATAGCTTAAGTAATGAAACCGTAAAAGTTGTAACAGATTTTTACACAAGTGATGTAAGCAGAATTATGCCTGGTTTAAAGGGCTGTGTAAAAGTCAGATCTCCAAGTGGAGTGAAGGCAAAAGAACAAAAATATCTAGTACTCTTTAATTTAAATGAAGTTTACTTGAAATTCAGAGAAACTCATCCATGTATACAAATACGGTTGTCAAAGTTTGCTTCATTAAGGCGGAAGTGTTGCGTGCTAGTGGCGCACATTCTGTATGCGTGTGTGTACAGCACAACGTGAAGTTAATGTTGGCAGCTACAGCGAGCAAAATGACATTCAAAGATTTAATGAAAATGATTGTTTGTGATGATTCAAAAGAAACTTGTGTGCTTGCGCAATGTCACAAATGTCCTGTGAGGAAGAAGAGCTACTTAGTGAAACAAAGTACAAACAATGGCTGTCAACTGACCGCTGTGAGCTCGCCACCTTAGTGAACAATCTAGACTGATCTAAAGGAAAAGTTGATAAGATTAAAAACCCATCACTTTATTGCNGCCACCTTAGTGAACAATCTAGACTGATCTAAAGGAAAAGTTGATAAGATTAAAAACCCATCACTTTATTGCCAAATGTCAGTCTGAATTTAGAAAATCAAAAAAAAGAAGTGTGTGCATATAATTTTGGGAGATCTCAGAAAACTATACCTTCATGATGCAAGATGAAGTACGGGCATTTAATTGGGTTAACGCACAAACCACATTACACCCATTTGTTATATATTACAAAGAAAGTGATTCCACAAAGCGTGACATCTTTTGTGTTGTCAGCGACTATTTGACACGCAACATTGTAGCTGCTCACACCTTTCAGNATTTGAAAAAAACAGTTCCCAACTGGACAAAAGCATATTATTTTAGTGACTGTTCAGCTGCTCATCACACAAACAAAAAAAACTTTGTTAACCTGGCGAAGCACAAAGATGATTCCGGCCTGGCTGCTGAATGGAATTTTTTTTTCCACATCACATGACAAAAGTCAGTGTGATGGTGCTGGAGGTACAGTTAAACGTCTTGTGACAAAATCTAGTTTACAAAGAACCAATGAAAACCACATTGNATGGTTCAGTTGCTCAATATAAAAACAAAAAAACTTTGTTAACCTGGTTAAGCACAAAGATGATTCCGGCCTGGCTGCTGAATGGAATTTTTTTTTCCACATCACATGACAAAAGTCAGTGTGATGGTGCTGGAGGTACAGTTAAACGTCTTGTGACAAAATCTAGTTTACAAAGAACCAATGAAAACCACATTGCACCACCACAAGAAATGTTCGAACTTTGTTCAAGCAAAATTTCTGGAATAACATTTTTCTTTGTGCCATCAGAAGATATTGTTTGTGAAGAGAAGTTACTTGAAAGACGATTACAAGAAGCTGAAACCATTCCCAATACAAGACAGTATCATGGTTTTGTTCCAGTAGATGGAGATAATCTTGTGTCTACCAATACCCATCACCACAGAACTATTTAGTGGTACACATCACCAAACCACAACAAACTGTTTTGCCAGACCTGAATGATTGTGTGTGTTTTATTTATGACTGTGACTGGTGGATTGGAACTGTTACAGGCAAAGAAACTGTGGAGGGAGAAGAGTACAAGGTCATATTTTTTAATGCTAAAGGCCCAAGCACTCACTTCAAACTTACAAAGGAATTGGTATGGGTGAAACAAGTGAATATTTTAAGAACGTTGTCACCACTTGAGGTAGTAACTTACAATGGAAGAACACACAACATAAGCAACAAACTGAGAGAAATGTTATTAGTGATTTTCATAGAGAGAATGGCACATGCTACATAGCAACATTGCTGCATAAACACAGAGTTTGTAAATATTAGTGTGAGTATACAATCAGCGACTGTAAATTACAGTGAATAATGAATTGTGAATGTACAAAAAGAAGACTAAAATGTAGACATAGCAATCAAATTTAATTGACTTGTACCACAGCTAGAAGGAATTGACTTGTGCAGTGATTACATATTTGTTTTGCGTAAAGCTGTTTTTGATGTTGTGAGGTTACTTGCCAGCTTTAAGAAAACTTATATTGGAACTATCAAATATCTAAATGCAACTTTGGTGAAGCAGGGTGGGGTATAAAGTGGGGTAAAACAGTCATCTGAATGCCGAAAGCAGATGGCCGCCATCTTGAAAATACAAAATATATTTTGTAATAGAAATATACAGTGTAATATTAATGTTAAGCTTTAAAATTACACTAAAGCTCCACAATAGGAGACATATTAAAAAAGTTACGGCTAGTTGTGCAAACCTCCGAAATCTGTGAAATTTGCTTGCAGTGTACGAAAAATGGCAGCCATCATCCACTTGTCGGTCAAAATCTAAATTAATGTTTTTGTTTCTTTTTGAGGGTAAGATAACATGGGAAGAAATATTTATCAAAATCAAAAATGTTGCAACTTCAATTTTTTTTTTATTAGAGGATTTGATATGGAATGACCCTTTATCTGAGCTGATAAGCAAGGCCACCAGACAGTTAGCTTTGCAATTGCAGGGCACTTTGTTCTTCGTTGATGTCTATCATGGCGTTTATCAAGAGTTTCAATTCCTAATGGCTGAGGAATGGTTAAATGAGTTCACTTGAACAGCATCCTATCCTGAAATGACGTCACCTTGCCAGCAAGGTACATATTCCTCAGGGACGTGATTTTTCTAAGGCCGTCTCACAGTACAATATAATATGAGCTTCCGACAGATTATCCTCTCAGAAATCTTTTCTCTCCCTTTCTCACACACACACAGAAGGAGAGAGAGGGAGAGAGCTGGGAAGCAGGTGCGGTTGACAGGAGAGAACGCTGGATTAGCATCCCCCAGTTGGTTTTGGTGAGCAGAGAAAGCGGGGCAGTTGTCACATTGTAGGGCTAATATTGGTAATCGGGAATTTGTTTGTGAGGGAATTTTATTTTGTTGTCGGGATAGACTGAATTAGTAAAGGAAAATTTATAAAATAATAAATATATTGTGTTACATTAAGTGAAGCAAGAAATGAAATCTTTATAAAACTAATGTAAGAATACATTTACAAAGTATTGCTGCCTAAAGATTTTTGTTAAAAACATATTTAAAATAAATTATTTTTTGATTTTATATCATGTTATATAAATAATATAAATAAACCTAATTTAAAAAAATTAAAATAAGATTGAAATAAATAGGCACCTCTACAATTTATTTTTGGGAGGAATTAGTATTACCTGTTGATTAAGCCAGATGCAAGGTAAGCTCCTCTCCGGTGAATGTTATGATGCTGTGGTTTGTACGATTCTCCATTACAAGGTTGCATGAGACACTCATGACGGGACTGGCAGTTCAGGTTTTTTGGGATTATATCTACATCTAGTCCCAGGAACATGTGACTGTTCCTTTCAATGTGTAATATTGTGTGTTTGAGAGAGACACTGCAAATTGTTTTCTGTCCTCCACAAGCACATTTTCCTTGGTGCGTGCTTGAAATGCACTGCAGATGGTTGTCTCCCTTCACACATGTGTTCTCGTCATTTTCCACACCAAGCTGAATATATAAAAGTCTAGCCTCGCATGTGTAAATGCAGTGGTTTTAAACACAATAAGCATGGGTTTAGGGAAGAAGTATTAAATGCTCTTTCGACGTAAGTAGTGATTGTTAATGTGGAGTGAGAGTCTGCAATGTGCGCGTGGTGCAGGACTTTGGCAGCGAGCGGTTCCGCATCCCAGAGGCGCTGTTCGACCCGAGCGTGGTGCAGATCCGCGGGGGGCAGGTGGGCAACACCATGCTCGGCGTGGGCCACATCGTGACCACGAGCGTGGGGATGTGCGACGTGGATGTGCGCCCCGCCCTCTACGGCAGTGTCGTCGTCACCGGGGGAAACTCCTTCCTGCAGGTCTGTCCCCGTTCTCCGTTACCCTCGAGTGTGATTATCCAATACAGAGCAGTCTAGTCTAGTCTCTCTCTCACTTTGCCCATGTATCCTTCTGCCGTCAACTGGTGGGTCGAGTGGCTGTTGTGTTGTTTATTTCCGTGCTCTCATGTACCAGTTAATCTACTTGTCACTGTACTGCTTCACTTTACATTAACTCCTAAACAAATTTTAAGGTTTTTATAGATTAACTTGGTTCTCAGAAATTGCAGGGTTATGGACCACATAAAATAACTTATATTAATAATTTGTTCATGAAACCTTCCCTACCTTTGTATCTCGCCCATCATCTATTTGTTTGTTGGCAATGTTGTAAGAATAGCCAACATAACATTCCTTTTCATTGCTTCACACACTTGCTGATACAGGATTTTGTATATGGAGTGTTGTTAGTTTTATTTTGTCATTTTACCTCGCAGTGAGTGTTGAAAATCATGCCATTGTAGCTGAGACAGGGTCTGAAAGCAGCCAAACTCAGAAGTAACACAAATGGAAGCAAATACGTGATCAGTAAAATGTGTCAATTGCAGTATTTCATTATACACTGATACATCTTTCGTTTTGCCCTTGTATAACATCTTGTTCCAGTGGAGTTAGAACCAGAACTAATGGCTCAGGCAATCAAGGATGGGGAAGGAAACTGCCTTGGACAGCAGTAAGAAACCAACCAGATATTTGGAAAGTAAACACTGAGCGTGCGCTGGAGACGCTGCATCTTCGACCCACCCTTACACACACACACGACACACATTTCATGAATCACACTTAGTAACTAATACATATGTTCATGTTGTTTGAATGTGCCGTAGTGAGTTTTCTATTGCAAGTGTTTTTTGAAGTTATACTTCTTTTGGCGTGTTGATGGTAAAAGTCGAGTGTGCAACGGAAGTCGTGCGTGCACAGTGTAACGAAATTCGACAGTGAATGTGGTAGGGGTAAGACCCAACGCACATGCGCGTATCGTCTAGCTATATACAAACGCAAGGTACACAACATAGCACGTGGTTATATTTAAAACCGACAGAAAATCAGTTAATGTAATAAGCAAATTGAAAAACGTTGTGAATATATATATATATCTTATTAATTAATTTTACTTACATTGTGCCGTAAAAAATTTGTTAGTGACAAATATTGTATAAAAAAATTTTGAAAGGGTTTCCAAGTATTTGAGGTTAAATTTTTGTAAGTATTATTTTATTAAGTTATACTTCTTTTGTGTCCTTTAATCAAACCTTTATTAATTGCATTTAATATCTTTCTTTGGTCATTTTATCATTTTTCCTACTTACATAAATTATTTGCATACATAATAAAATTTCATTTTAGTCATGCCAGTATAAATTCTAACGTGCATACATAAGTACACGCACCCATTTTTTTTTTTAATAAAAAAGTTTAATTTTAATTAAAAAATGTAAATTCATGATTTAGTAAGAAGTCAACTAAACTGCTGTCTTATTCACATCTTCATTTGATGCTCCTGACAAATTTTTTGTAGGTTACTTATAATTGCAAACAAAACTTAGGTAATTGAGTTATCAGCATGCAGAGAGAGTGCTTTAAAAAAACTATATGTTTCTTGAAATGGTGTTCTGATCATTATAAAATTATGTAACTGCGCCAATTTTGTTAGGTTGAGCGGGTGATCTTAAAAAAAAAAGACATATTGTGTTTGACACAAGCACAGTATACAGATCAAAATGCGCACCGAATCGTTCTGGGTAAACAGTACATCTGGCAACACTGACTGGAAGTGATTTCATGAAACATTGTAGCAAGTGTGAAAATATCTGCATGTGTGTCATTGTAGTTTAGTCAAATTTTAGTTTGATAAACAAGAGAATATTAGTATTTTTCACTATATCATTTGTAATTTAGGTTAATTAGGCAAAAGACTCTTTGCAGGATATTCTTACTAGCTTTGCTTGGCTACGTTGGTCTAAGACAGCAAGTTTTCTTAAACATTTGTGAGCAGTATGAGTTTTTGAGTACAGAAAAGCAACTTTGCAGGCAACAAATGGTTGATTTCATAACAAAATCGCTGTAGTGTAGTGGTAGACTACTCGCCTCCCACCTACGCGAACTGGGTTCGATTCCCGGCCAGGGTCGCTCCAGGATTTTCACATGTGGGAATCATGCCGGACGATGCCGCTGGTCGACAGGTTTTCTCTGGGATCTCCCATTTCCCTTGCCCCTTCATTCTGGAGCTGCTCCATACTCACCTCGCCTCACTCTCATCTGCTCTCAAGACCTTGATGTTATGAGTCGCCAATATCTCTTCACTCACAACAAAATGTGGTCACTGTTCAATAGTTACAAATAATGTTGTAAAGAAATAGCTTCGTCACATTGCATTTCTAGTTCCACAGTGGTGTTGCCAATAAAAGAGATTCAGGGATTATTTTTATTTCAATTTAATAGGCCATTAACATAGAGAATTTCTTGTATAGATTTTCCCAGAGTAGTTGTGTTCAGGCAGTGGCATTCAGAATGTAAAGTATTTAAATCACTCTATTTCTAAAAAAAAATTCCTACTGAAATAAAAATCGGAAATATGTTAAGGTTGCAAGTAGGTAGCTAGGCTGCCACAAATATATAAAAGGACAGGAATTCAAGTACTCGACAGTGTAGTACTTGTCGACAGGCACACGCACAAAGGACGACACATTTTCCACAATTGTGTCGTTTTGCTGGCTAGGCCAGCTTCACTAGGCGGTGAGTTGTAGGACACTGCAGTACGGTGGAAGGGCGCTGTTGATAGTTGACCTAGCGGCCAGGTGTCGAACGAGGGTAGATACGGAAATACTTACAGAATGTCTTTAAATTTCAAATACTTATGTTGGTGAGCTTGTCTGTGTTCATGGTGTGCAAAAGTAGAAGTTCTTGAGACTAAGGTGATCCTGACGGAGTCAAGTGTTCCTTATTGTCCAGATAACCTGGCAGTGTACTGGCCTGCCGTGACAAAGCGACTTGTGTTGGGTGTGCAGGGCTTTCCTGAGCGCCTCAACCGGGACCNAGTATTATTTTATTAAGTTATACTTCTTTTGTGTCCTTTAATCAAACCTTTATTAATTGCATTTAATATCTTTCTTCTGTCATTTTATCGTTTTTCCTACTTACATAAATTATTTGCATACGTAATAAAATTTTATTTTAGTCACGCCAAAGAAGAATAACTTCTAACGCGCGTACGTAAGAACACACACCCATTTTTTAAATTAAGAAAGTTTCATTTAAATTGAAAAGTGTAAATTCATGATTTAGTAAGAAGTCAACTAAACTGCTGTCTTATTCACATCTTCATTTGATGCTCGTGACAAATTTTTTTTAGGTTACTTACAATTGCAAACAAAACTTAGGTAATTGAGTTATCAGCATGCAGAGAGAGTGCTTTAAAAAAAACTATATGTTTCTTGAAATGGTGTTCTGATCATTATAAAATTATGTAACTGTGCCAATTTTGTTAGGTTGAGCGGGTGATCTTAAAAAAAAAAAGACATATTGTGTTTGACACAAGCACAGTATACAGATCAAAATGTGCACCAAATCGTTCTGGGTAAACAGTACATCTGGCAACACTGACTGGAAGTGATTTCATGAAACATTGTAGCAAGTGTGAAAATATCTGCATGTGTGTCATTGTAGTTTAGTCAAATTTTAGTTTGATAAACAAGAGAATATTAGTATTTTTTACTATATAATTTGTAATTTAGGTTAATTAGGCAAAAGACTCTTTGCAGGATATTCTTACTAGCTTTGCTCGGCTACGTTGGTCTAAGACAGCAAGTTTTCTTAAACATTTGTGAGCAGTATGAGTTTTTGAGTACAGAAAAGCAACTTTGCAGGCAACAAATGGTTGATTTCATAACAAAATCGCTGTAGTGTAGTGGTAGACTACTCGCCTCCCACCTACGCGAACTGGGTTCGATTCCCGGCCAGGGTCGCTCCAGGATTTTCACATGTGGGAATCATGCCGGACGATGCCGCTGGTCGACAGGTTTTCTCTGTGATCTCCCATTTCCCTTGCCCCTTCATTCTGGAGCTGCTCCATACTCACCTCGCCTCACTCTCATCTGCTCTCAAGACCTTGATGTTATGAGTCGCCAATATCTCTTCACTCACAACAAAATGTGGTCACTGTTCAGTAGTTACAAATAATGTTGTAAAGAAACAGCTTCGTCACATTGCACTTCCAGTTCCACAGTGGTGTTGCCAATAAAAGAGATTCCGAGATTATTTTAATTTCAATTTAATAGGCCATTAACAGAGAGAATTTCTTGTATATATTTTCCCAGAGTAGTTGTGTACAGGCAGTGGCATTCAGAATGTAAAGTATTTAAATCACTCTATTTCTAAAAAAAAATTCCTACTGAAATAAAAATTGGAAATATGTTAAGGTTGCAAGTAGGTAGCTAGGCTGCCAAAAATATATAAAAGGACAGGAATTCAAGTACTCGACAGTGTAGTACTTGTCGACAGGCACACGCACAAAGGACGACACATTTTCCACGCAGTTGCACAATTGTGTCGTTTTGCTGGCTAGGCCAGCTTCATTAGGCGGCGAGTTGTAGGACACTGCAGTACGGTGGAAGGGCGCTGTTGATAGTAAACCTAGCGGCCAGGTGTCGAACTAGGGTAGATACGGAAGTACTTACAGAATGTCTTTAAATTTCAAATACTTATGTTTGTGAGCTTGTCTGTGTTCATGGTGTGCAAAAGTAGAAGTTCTTGAGACTTGAGGTGATCCTGACGGAGTCAAGTGTTCCTTATTGTCCACAAAACCTGTCAGTGTACTGGCCTGCCGTGACAAAGCGACTTGTGTTGGGTGTGCAGGGCTTTCCTGAGCGCCTCAACCGGGACCTGTCCGTGCGCATCCCATCCTCTATGCGTCTGAAGGTGATCAGCGCCAACGGGTGTGCGGAGCGACGCTTCGGCTCGTGGATCGGAGGTTCCATCCTGGCGTCCATCGGCACCTTCCAGCAGATGTGGATCTCCAAGCAGGAGTACGACGAGGGTGGCAAAGGACAGGTGGAGAGGAAGTGCCCGTGAGAGCTGGCTCCATCCAGGACATTGCCGGGACTGTTTTATACTTCCTTACAAGTGAACCAGGAACATTTTGTAATGACATTGGGGAAATTGTAGCAAACCATCAGTTACCATATTTTATCGCGTATAAGTCGCACATTTTACTAAAAAAAATTTATTGAAAATTAGGGGTGCGACATATAAGTGAGAAAAACGAACTGCGCGTCCTCCAGCCCCGCACTAACTTTTCATTTACTCAGAATTCACGGCCCGCGGCTCGATTTCCAAACTCTTCAGCGAACAAAATCACTTTCATTTTGAAACCTGCGGTGTAAGTACTTCTCTTTTCCATCACGAAACTCTGTTGCACTTCTTCACTGCCACAACATCAAAACAACACTATGTGCGGCGCAAAGACTATATAAGAGAAAGTAAGTCACTGCTAACATTTGGTACTCAAGAACCAACTCTAATGTGCTGCTATCTCTGTGCATTCCACAGAAAACTTTCGAGAATAATCTATGTCAGTTATCGTATGGCAAGAATCAATTCCTTTTATTTACTGTTATTCTTTTAAAATATCTTTTTCTGTTAAGGATTGCGAAGGGAATTACGTAACGGAAATATTCAAATGCCTTTCTATATTTTGCACATTTATTTAAAACTTTCAACGATCAACTGCAGAAATAATGGTTAGGTTTTTGCTTTTAACATTCATCATTAAAAATACTTAAAATATATAAAAAGAAAGATTGATAAAATTTTTCTCGTAAAAATATTATGTCAAATTAAATTACATGTTTATAAGTTATTTATTTTTTCCAATAAATGTATAAACTCCAGCAGTCAAGGCTGCATCTCGAGCGCTATGTCAGCACTATGTGTAGCTATGCTTGGCAACACCGCTTGCTTGCAAGGACACAGCTGCCACACGACCTTCGCCAAGGTCGCGTGCATCAGCCATCCGAGGCGCGCCGTGTTGTACAGGATGTACAACCACAACAATAAGCGTGACCTATAACGAATAATTTTTTTTTTAAACGCCCNGCGCGCCGTGTTGTACAGGATGTACAACCACAACAATAAGCGTGACCTATAACGAATAATTTTTTTTTTAAACGCCCCTTCAAATTAATGGTGTGACCTATATGCGCAGGCAACTTATATGCGATAAAATACGGTACATAATGTTTTTTAAAAGTAAGTTTATTTTCAGATTTATTACCAATTTTTAATTAAGACTTTNTATAAGAGAAAGTAAGTCACTGCTAACATTTGGTACTCAAGAACCAACTCTAATGTGCTGCTATCTCTGTGCATTCTACAGAAAGCTTTCGAGAATAATCTATGTCAGCTATCGTATGGCAAGAATCAATTCCTTTTATTTACTGTTATTCTTTTAAAATATCTTTTTCTGTTAAGGATTGCGAAGGGAATTACGTAACGGAAATATTCAAATGCCTTTCTATATTTTGCACATTTATTTAAAACTTTCAACGATCAACTGCAGAAATAATGGTTAGGTTTTTGCTTTTAACATTCATCATTAAAAATACTTAAAATATATAAAAAGAAAGATCGATAAAATTTTTCTCGTAAAAATATTACGTCAAATTAAATTACATGTTTATAAGTTATTTATTTTTTCCAATAAATGTATAAACTCCAGCAGTCAAGGCTGCATCTCGAGCGCTATGTCAGCACTATGTGTAGCTATGCTTGGCAACACCACTTGCTTGCAAGGACACAGCTGCCACACGACCTTCGCCAAGGTCGCGTGCATCAGCCATCCGAGGCGCGCCGTGCTGTACAGGATGTACAACCACAACAATAAGCGTGACCTATAACGAATAATTTTTTTTTTAAACGCCCCTTCAAATTAATGGTGTGACCTATATGCGCAGGCAACTTATATGCAATAAAATACGGTACATAATGTTTTTTAAAAGTAAGTTTATTTTCAGATTTATTACCAATTTTTAATTAAGACTTTGCAAGGAGTGAATATTCCCAGAGTATGTCACTATATTCATATTGTGTAGTTAAAAAACTCAAATAAAGTTGTTTTTTCAGCTGCTACGATACCAGAGACCCCGTGTTGCGGGACGTCGTGTAAAGTTTATATTTATTAATTTTTATAGTTTTCAATAGTGTAACAAGTCCTTGATTTCTGAAATCAGAACACACTTGCATGTGAACAACTGAATGTAATTGTAACTACAATTAAATTGTATTAAAAATATTTGTGTATGTCTACATTGTAACATTTTCTTCTTTCCCAATTTTTGTTTCATTGTGTAGCTGTTTACAGATCTTGTAATAATGGTATTCAGTTGTATCGTTTCTCCTGGCGAGTGACAGTATCTCTCACTTGTCTGTCTAGTGTTATTGTTGTACGACAGAGTCTTGCATTGAGCATCGTCGCTGGTTCTTGCGCCGTGTCATTGGCCAGAGTGATGTGTGAACTGCTAGCCTTGCCTCCAGTGTTCCAGCGCCCTCTCACAGCATGCCTTCTGCCTTCTGCCGTGACCCAGAGAGCCTGCAAGCTGCTCTCGTAACATGGAGGTGATGTTGAGTACTGCAGTACAGTTGCACACAGCGGTCATGGCCAAAGTTCAACCATTTTATGCCAAGTACATATATGAATTTCATTGTCTGGTTTTATGGTATATATTGAGTCAGATAAATTAGCAGTTTTTTAATATACTAATACAAAGTAATGCAACATATCAAAAGACTAATTTTTGTTTACTTTTTTCAACTTCATGTTTTAAATTTTTTTTAAATATTTGTATCTGTGTTTTGGTATAAGAAATAAAATGAGAAATGTACCGTATTCACTCGAATATAGAAAACCTCCTACATTTGCCCTTTGCTAATGGGGAAAATTCTTTTTTTTTTGCCACAAATACTTATTGACAGGCCATGATGAAAAAACTCAAAAGTCAAATATCCCTTGAAAATCATTTTTAATATAAGTAAAATAGGTAAAAGCTCACCAGTCATCAATCCTTGTGTACAAGAAATAGAAAAGAATGCAGTATCAGAAAAAACTGTTCTGTGTCAATTATTAAACACTGGAATCAGACTCTCCCAGTAGAATAATCCTCACAAACATTTGCTTGGGTAACGGAAAAATGCGTGGCTGCAGCACAATTGTTATGCATTTTTGCATACCGAACCACCATTTAAAATTTGCATCATAACTACGACATTCAAATTTTCATTCAAATTTTCTTATTTGGGATGCCAATGAACCTTTTTTACAATGTGGTCACTCATAATTAATTAACGCACGCTCATTTACAAATTTCGATACTAAACCGGAAAATGGCTTCAATCAGGAGTAAACAAAGTACGGAAAAATAAATTGGAAGTCGTAGATGCAGCTACTATCTCGTACTCACAACCCCACACGTGTTCACTCTGGGAACGTTGGACATCAGCACTAAAGTTGCGTCATCACGTAGCTTCTCTAGATCACAACATGTTTAGTTTACCACCATGTTACAATGGTGTTACAATGCTAAACGCTACCTAACCAAACATAGCGGCCTGTGGTGTAATGTAATGCACTGACCCATTTATGCATATTTAATACTTGTACTAATATTTTAGGAGTGGTTTTGTGATAATTAGAAATATCTGCGTACCTGGATGAAAGTCTAAAAACAGAGCTTATTGGAAGAAAAATGTGTTGGAAATTGATGTTAACCTCACCTTTTTGTTGTGATTGTGTTTTATTTTGTTTGATAATATTAACCAAACTTGTGTTTTTCGAAAGATTAGAATTAGGGATGGGTCGAATAACAAAAAATATCGGTTCCGGTGCCGATTCTACAATTTAAATATAGGTTCCAGTATTCGGTTATATTTTGAATACTTCCCTTTGGCTTGCAACTTTATTAAACCAATGCAGGTAGATTTCATTAAATGTTTTATTTAACCTATGGAAGAATTGAACAATAACAAAGTGTGAAGATAAGTTTTAATGTATACAGATAAACTTGTATTAAATTTATTTAAGGTTAGTAAATATGTAACAAATTAATCTTTTTTTACATTAATATGTGGTGATTGTGATATGTTTGGAAAATACTTTAATTAAGTAACTCGTGGCGCTAAAAGCCAAAACGTTGTGGCGTGCTGTACGATAAAGGTAACCTTCGGTTGTTAAAAGAACGTCAACAACTGTGGTGGGCGGCAAAGAAGGCTTGGAGGAATGTATCGATCGGCTAGCAGTGTTGCTTATGGGGGTGGGCTGAGAGATAAAGAGAGAGAGAAGGGATAGGAGTGTTGATGTAAGAGCGAGAGATGAGATAACAGACTGTTGGGTGATGTTTGGAGGGAAGTGTATGGAAACAGTTTATGACTACCTCTCCTTAATTTTTTTTTCCCTGTATAGCACCCTAGAAATTTTTTCCTTTATGTTGGGAATAAGGGCAATTTATACACGAGAAAATACTACAGTAGTTATTTTTTTAACAACAGAGTTTTGCCATTGGTGTGTAGAAAGGAGAACCGAGTAGTTAACCTAAAACTGGTTCCGAGTGAAACCTCAACAACCGAACCAACCCATCCCTAATTACAATATTTCTCTGGAAACCATGAACTAAGTGCTGTTACTATTTATTACCCATGCATAAATATTAACCTCAATTTTTTTGTGATGCGAAAATAAGAAGAACCCTAAAATTTTGAAAGTGAAATTTGGAACTAAATATAGTCTTATATTCGGGTGAATACGGTACATAGGCTGTAAATTTTTCTTCACCTATGAAATTGTATGTTTCTCTTTTCCATTACAATGTAATTGTAGTCTTTACAAAAAGTTAATGACATCAATGAATGGAGCTACAGTCGCTGAGCGGTTAGCCTGCTCGCCTCCCACCATTGCGAACCGGGCTCAATCCCCGGCCGGGTCACCAGATTTTCGCATGTGGGAATAGTGCGGAATGATGCCAAAGTATCTTGGTTTTCTCTCCAGTATGTATACAAAATGCGTGAAACTCACTTTGTTCGTCTGTTGAGTGTGTCAAAGCCATTGTAGCAAAAAATACAGTGTCATAATATTTGTTGTCAAAATGTACTATAGCGAAACTAACAAAGGCTAACAAAATAGTGCATTTAAAAAATCTTGATAGTACAGTAGACCCTACTATTATGAGGTGCCATAGTTTACATGAATCACTTTGTAAAATAGTAACCCATTAAATTAAACTTATCAATTCTGACCCCTACAAAATCCAAAAATTGCATTGTGCATTTTTTCCTGTCTGTGTTGTCTGTGCCATAAAACCTCGATTTTTATAAATTAATTAATGCAGGGTAATTGTGCCTGAAGTTATGTTAAGAAAATGTTATACATACAGTAGATCCTTCATGAGTTCCAGAAATAAGTAATGGATACAGGTTGGTCAGTATAGGTATTTTGGGAAATTTTGGACCGATTTTAACACCCACCTGCAACCCCTATACGTGAATTCCCCCCCCCCTAATAAAATCTGTGTTCAGTTGTCCCTAGCACAAAAATGACACATTTTAAATGGAATATAAATTTATTTAATAGGCAGACGTCCCCTGAAATAGATATCATAAAGACATATACTCAGTCTCCCCTTGTCTCCCAAAATGTTAAAAACATTAATCGTTGAAAGGTTTTATCAAGCATTGTAAGTCCATGTTCAATTGTGTCTATTGCAAAAATTACACAAGTGAAATATTCTGAGAAAAAATATATCAGAGTGGCTTATATTTAGACCTTGTCTCCCAAAATATAAAAAATAACATCAAGAGGTGCAACGTTTTACTAAGCATTTTAAGTCAATGTTCAGTTGTCTCTTGGCGTTAACTCTACATAATTTTTGCATGGAATATTAATTTCATTCATTAGTTTGACATCTTTCTAATATAATGATACTCTACTCATGTGTACTTGACTTCCCTTATTGTCATAAAGGTTTCAATATTGCACGGCAACAGAGTGCAAAGTCGATCTTCAGTGCGTTCTTACAGGAAAATTTCAGGAACTGTTACTGAAATATCTATTTATTTCAGTAGACAAACTTCTTCTGAATAAACTGATTTCCTGGATGAGCGTATCAAAACCTCTTTGTCACCAAATAATGCCCAATAACCCATAGCCTCTCGAAAATTCTAATAGTTGTGAGTAGTAATTTATGAATTATTCACATTCAAACATTGAATATCTTATGCGAAAATTGTGAATAATTCACTAGAGATAGGTCCAAATTTAAAATATCCCCAATATTCACTTTTTTGTTTCCTTCCATGCCATTAAAAATTAACATACAAATAAGTATGCAAACTTACATGTTCATTTTTTCATATTTGGCGACCAGGTCCAAAATCAAGTACACACGTTCACTATTTGCACTGACGCACAGAGAAATTGTGATTTTTTTCCCCAGGAAATACGACAGATGCAATGAATATAGTTTTTATTAACGCGTTTGCACATTTGCAAAATAGACGGCAAATGTTTGCCCAGTGTTTTTATTGCAATGCAATATTTCAAATGTGTTTATTATAAACATTCATAGACCAACATGATGAACAATCGTGTAAAAAAGAATGATGCGTATGTAATTATATGCCCAAGAAATTAATTTGTTCTTATAAATATATTTATATCTCATGTTCCAGTAACCGCCAGTAAATTAAAAAAATAAACTGGTATTTAAATATAATTAATTGTGTATTGAAAAATTGTATAATTGAGGTAACTAGAAACTTAATAAAAGTTGTTTGCAAATCAAAATCTTCACTTTTGAACATCCTGCAGTAGTGCCAACCCACCACAAACAGAGTAGAAAACTGTGGAATTTTGTGGTACAAACGCCATAAAAATGGCATCATGACTGACCTTAATCGCGAGTATGTATTTCGTACTACGTGCACTCAGCTGCCATGATGACCAACATTAGTGGGTAGGGCCCCACTTTTACGGGAAAATAAAATAAGCTGATTTAGTCATAAAATTTTACCATTTCATCAAAAAATATTTTGTCAACTTTTATAGCAAAAATAAAATGCATGCATATTATTAGAACATGAATTTTTTGTTTTTTTTAACAATTTCGCTCAAACTAAATGTAATTTGTTATTCATTTTTTTATCAGTACTTATTTAAGTGGAAATAATTCCAAAATATTTAGCAATAAGAATGAAAGGACAACTTTATGAGAGCGCACATGTTATGCAACACACGTTATCAGGTCACAGTAGTTTTTGTGGCATAAATCTTGTACTTTATCGAGACATTTAAAACTGCCCAAGAACATTCACAAGCGTTTGAGTTTTACAAGATTTTTATATCACCAAGACATAGCTTTTGTTAATGTGTAGATAACAAAATTTAAATTAAATCCTGTTCAGTTCAATATTACTCCAACACAAATCCACAATCTAACTACAAAATACTTGTAAATATCTAATTATTAATAAAATAAAAACCCTCCTTACATAGTAAATACGCTTCGCCAAAAAAGTGGCAGAAACATATTTGTTTTTGTTTTCTTGGCAATATGAAAATAACACATTTGTTTGCACTGCAGTTGTCTGTCTATATTTTATGCCCTCCATCATCACTAAATCCTTGTGCAAACGATACGGCAGTATTCAACCACATGTCTTTTCCCGCCCACTCAATGTTTACATTGCCGTTTCACACTTTGTTCAGTTTATTCGCCTTATCAAACTTCCAGGCACGATCTAAGATAGTAACGATGTTTTGGATTCTTAACTGGTTTTGCGACTAGGCAGCCGACTACAATCACAATCCTCTCTCGATGGTTGCAAATTCCGTATTTGTCAAGAACCTAACCACAAAACAGAATCTGAGTAAAGATATCAGTGTTTACAAATACTGCGCAAATGTTCAATATGTAAATTACATTCCACAAAAAAATATCATCTACACTATATATACGTACTATTTACTTTTGTCATATCACCAACATTTTTGTTTAGAGATGCTCATTTATAAATAAAATACACTTATTTAGTCGTGATTCTGCCCATGAACGAGCGCCATATATATCGAATTGTACGTGCAATGATAATCTTTCGACTTTGCTACTAATTGATTTATGAGTCGTTCTTGTGACGTGGTAAAAATTCAGTTTACGTTTTTATAGTCGATGTGATCACCACACAAATATGTGAAGTTGCAACATTGAAGCTATGTTTACCGTTGAGTTTAACTATATACGATTACAGAGTACTTGCTTATGTTGTCACTTCATTTAATATAATTTCCAAATTACACTTTATTATATGAGTTAACTGTGTAATATTTTGTTATTTTAATAGTTTATTGACATAGAAATCATATGAAAGTGTTTTTCATTTTTTGCTAGAGAGTATTCAGTATTAATATTTTGTTAGGTATTTTACATTTCGTTCCTAGTGGGTAGAAAGCAATTAAATGTTTATTAAACAAAGGTACTAAATAAAATTATCCTGGTCGTCTCTTGTCTCGCCATTGCTGATTGGCAGAGAGATGTGTCATGGTCAAACAATAGCCAATCGGAGGACAGGAGACAAAATAAGCAAGGCAGAAGTAAAATAGAGTATAATTTTTTCATTAGAAGAATAACTACCACCTGCAATGATGGATGTGGCATAAGATATTTTCTCTTACTTTTTCTCTCATTCTCACTCTCTCTCTCATGAAAATAAATGTGTGTGTAATGGTTTTTCTTAATATCTCTGGTTTTTATCACATTTTTAAATGAGTTGTACAATAACATACCACTGTTGGGCTTTAAGAATCAACTTGCCGCTGCATGAAATGGCAAACATTCATAACAGCTGCTAGTGATGGTGATCAGTAACAGTCCAGCTCTAACAACTATGAAATGAAAGTTTAAATGAGTAGGAATGAGAAGAGTAAGTGGAGCTTCAAAGAACTGCAGATGTGCCAGTTCTGTAATGCAGATTCACTAATGTGCTGCCGATGTGCGGAAAAGCTTTTTGCTTTAATTTGAGTTTAATTTAGATTACTATAATACTTAAATAATGGTATTGGTGAAGTGCGGCACAATTAAAAGGCATTTTTGACTAATTTCGGTTTACAGTGCCTAAAAAGTAAATAGAGTAATAGAACAAACCACGTAAGTTTAAGTAAAGACAAAAATTTCAAAAAAATATTTATGTTGGTCTATATTTATATAAATGCTCAATTGCGAACTCAGAAAACAGTAAGCATGCGTAGGGTTGTTTTTTTTTTTTGCTGTTGATAGTCAAGTGATAGACTTGAAACAAATATGTATTTTTATATATGCATTGGTTCTGCAATAAACAATATTCTTACTTGCAAAATGTGTACTCTTGGGACTAGTTCTTACGAAAACAAAATGTAAGCTAACTGATTTGTGCATGGATGCTTTGCCACACATTTGAGTTGGTATAAAATATTTTGTTTATGAACAGGAAGATAAAAAAAAAAAATGCATGTAACAGAATTAAATTTTAACATGAAAATGTTACAAATGAACTCATTAATACTATAGAACCTCTTTTATAAGGAATCTGAACAGAACACTTTCTGTGTTCTCTATAAAGGAGAATATTCAAGTGTTCACACGTAATGAAATAATATACAAAACTGATATAGTACCACATTTACATTTGCAAGTAATTAATAGTAATACCTTGTGGGAAAGCATTTTATAACTGAAAAAGTAATACAAATAATTTGACTATAAACCAAAGTGAAACTGAAATACATAGTAACCGGTATGGATAGTTTTTTAAGGGACCAAAATAAATGACTGATTCATGTTGACAAGCAATGAATGCAGACTTGATCATCGTCCAAGCTCCAACATCAGGTTTGCTGGTGTGGGTGGGTGCAAAATGTCTCAGAAAAGAAAAGCATAAAGGCAAAATAGCTGTGTTAATATTAGAAAGGAAAGTAACAAGAATTTGTTGAGGCAGAAAATCCACACTATGTACATAATTTTATGCATCAGAAATTTGAATGCAGTTGCCACATTGTCTTTGGAAAATAAAGTTGTGAAAATATTCACACCTTTCCTTTTCTCATGATCCTTCAACAGGACTGATTTAAACCTGGGATTGAGAAGCATGGCTGCAACATGCTCATCGACAGCCTTGTAGTCTGGGAATCTTGACAAAAGTTATTCCTTCACTTGATTCTGCTTTGCACACAAATGACTCGAACATACTCTTGATCCCATCTATAACTGGTATTACCAGAGAAATTGTAGGATAATCCTGTCCACTAAATTCTCTGGTTGCCTCATTTATTGGCCCTAGAATTTAGACTGCACCTTCTGCGATATTCCATTCACTGGCACTTAGTTTGTCAACACCATTAGCTGAAGCTAGTTCGGCAGCAATGCGCTCTTTTTGCTCCACTAGTCGTTTAAACATGGCAAACTTACTGTTGCAATGGGCGTCTACATCCTGAATCAATTCGTGCTCCAATTTTCCCATCTATTTTTGAATTTCGTGGAGATGTTGACGAGCTTGCGAGCTGCTTTTGTAATGTGCCATTATAGTATGATTTTTTTTTTGCACAGTGTGTCAATCCCAGGAGTCTCCTTTTTGACATAATTTATTGCCAGCTGTATTGTGTGCCCCAAACAGCTAAAATAATGCCAAGAATCAGAAACTACATGAATGGGCACTTTATTTCCCACTTGGCTCTTAATTTAAGCAAAGTACTGGCAGTTGCCTCACCACTGTGTTCTCCAGTGAACGGAATATTTCCCAGCAAGTGATGGAATGGAACAAAATGTTGATCTAGGTAATGAAAGGTAAATGATAAATAGCCGTCATCGCTGTGTGACTTTTACACATCGGTTGTGAAGGCCACTGAATCGGCGACTCCTTCCAAGTTCTGAAATATTTTTGTGTGCAATTTCCCAGAGAGTTCATTGTACAGCTCAGGAACTACATGTCAACTGAAGGTCGTTCAGTCAGGTGTGGAGTATTTAGGTTCCACCAGTGCCATCGAGTCTTTAACTTGCACCATGCTAAATGGCTGTGGATCCACCGCAGTAATTTTTCCGATAGCATTGGGGATTGCAGCAGCTTTGAGATGGTCTTTGGCATAATTTTCTTGACTGGAAAATGAAGCTGACAGTGTTAATTGTACTTTTTTACTTGATGTAGAAGGTGTAGGAGTTAGCTCCTTCTGCATATACCGTTCTGTGCAGAGCGAGATGCTGTCCCACACTTGTAAACAACTGCTGAATTCCCAAAACAAGATGAACTACCAAAGTTCTTTTATATAAAAATAAAACGGAGCAAGTACTTTGGTTCTCAAACGTATGAAGCAAGTGGCTGGCTAATCTGTCGTGGGGTCTAAAGGGTCGTTTAGCCAGTTCTGAGCACAACAAACATTCAATTTTGAAAAATGTACGGCTGCAACGTAAAATAATATTGAAAATCATTGAAATGACACACATGTAACTACAATATTTAAACGGAGACGTTAAATAACAAGTTTGATGAATATTTCTCCAGAAAGAAAGTGTCGTGTTGGTAACACTGCAAACACTAGTCGCATAATGGCAATGATTATNAATAATATTGAAAATCATTGAAATGACACACATGTAATTACAATATTTAAACGGAGACGTTAAATAACAAGTCTGATGAATATTTCTCCAGAAAGAAAGTGTCGTGTTGGTAACACTGCAAACACTAGTCGCATAATGGCAATGATTATGTATGAACGAAGCATTAACCTTGGACTGAAACTTCGTTGCGTTAAACTTCANATGTATGAACGAAGCATTAACCTTGGACTGAAACTTCGTTGCGTTAAACTTCACTGCGATAGCGGTAAGTTCGTCAACATGCCTAAAATTATTGGAAGTTAAATGTATGTTTCATCTTCAAAGCTTATAAAGCCTTTATATTTACTCCATTGATTTATCATTAGCTTGTTTTCCTGAGTCGCCAGATCTACACGAGAAAAGTGTCACAAAATATGTGATGAGATAAATACGTGCATTTAAACAGATTAGCGCACAATTTTAAAACCATTAATTTTTTTTCGGTATTTATCATTGCAAGGAACAAGCCTATGCAATTAGTGGTTTTGAACTACATTAACCATTAGCAAGCGTAAGATTTCAGATCTTAAAATACTGTATGGCGTATGTGGAACAGATATCCTAATGGAAATATACGACAATTTGCTAGTTCTCTTAATGGTAATCTATTATTTATGTATGCCTTCCACCTAATTAAATTGCAATTGTCTACTTTTTATTTATTTAAAAATTTTTTATACGAGGTACAACTTTTTTTGCTCCCAAATATTAGGTTTGGTTCCAAGTTCAAATACTTGACGAATCGAATTGTAATCATAATTATTATAAAGATGTCGAAATACAAAAATTAATTTATATATTTTTAGTGAAACAACTGGTTTTCACGCAGGAAGCAACTAGAAATGGGATTTGTGCTTTCTGAAATTTACAAGGCTATCTGTTTAAATTTCAGTTTTGGCATCAGAAACTGGTTGTACATAACTTTGTAAGATATAATTTTATTTTGAAGGCATGTAAATATTTAAATTAGGGACGATTCTATTTCCATATACAAGGATACCCTCGATACCACTAATATTGAGAGGTATCGACAGTACCAATTCTTCTTGCTGAAAAAATTTGATTACTTGTAAACACTGCTGTTGGAAAAAGAAGTGTCTGTTGGAACAAAAAATGTGTGTCCAGTACTTTAGTTGTGACGTTAATGTTATTTGCTGTGTTCTTTTACCGTATGTCGTTAATTCTAACTACATTTTTTTTTCTTCGGAAAATAGTCTAACTCATTAATACAAGCCTGAGCGGCCCTGAATTCTGCACTTTGTAATATTGAGGTTCGTATTAACAAGATACGAGAAAATACAGTAACAAAATAGTGGCAAAAAGATACAATATTACACACAAAATAAGTTATAATTTGTCAACGTGTAATTAACAGGCATTAAAATAAATTTTAGGCACATTATGACATTTTTAAATGAGGTATTTCAGATTATTTCACAAAATATACAAATTTGATCTTGAGAAAATACCACTGTAGATTTTAAAAAGTTGTCAGTTTTCCATCTGCGCAGTCTTTAATTTATAAGCGCTTACCATAACAGATATATTTGACAAATTTAGCATTTACATTGCAGGTTTGAAAAACTGTAAATAAGCATTTCCCACAACATAGTGTAATCTGTCGCTGATCTTCTCTGGTGACCTTGGTCCGCCTCACGCGAGCGGGCCGAAGAGGACAGAGTAGTGATGATAACAGGGCCACACGTCAATGGAATGTTTTGAATGTCAGGCGAGCGAACCGCGTGTCTGTTACAAAAAGCGAGCCAACGCGATAATCCCTTTTGCGGTGCACACTGCTGACCTCTGTGTATTGATTTCTGCATTTATCTGAGGAATGGTCTGGATTACTGACCTCGCTCTCTCAGCGTGACTCGGAGTGCGTTGAACCTTCCAGATGGTCAGAGCGAACAATATAAAAGTGTGACAGGCCTCCGAGCCGAGTAGTTGAGGAGTGAATGAGTGACTTCAGTTCTGAGCGATAGACGAGCAGCTAGAGAAGTGACCAGCGGAAGGGAAATCTGCGACTGCGAATATCAAGCAGTGAAGAGTGCGGCTGGCAGGCTGGACTACTGGACTAGATGTGTGAGTGAAAGATATTACAGATGGTACGGTGGCAATGATGCAGCAGAGGTGTAATGTTTCAATGTGTCATAAACTAATTTGATCTGTTTTATTTTATGCACACTAGGTGTGTAACATACGTTTATACTCCTGATTATTTCACAGTACACATGATTGACGCACAAATACAGTAACTGTGTCCACGTAATTGGCGGGAACGCATAAAATGGGCAGGAAATCAGATCCTAAGCAATGTTTTCAGAAGTGCTTAACTAACCATCAGCGGCATATCATAAAATATGCCACAAATATATGGGAAATGTATTTTTAAAATATGATATTTTAATTATGGCAATTGTTTTTTTTGTAAACTTTTCTTTGAATTTTGTAATTAATAACTTTTGCCCTATGTTATTTACATTTGATAAATATACTCAAATTGTAAATATTTCTATAAACTTGTCGTGTGACGGTTTAGGAATAGTAGAGCGATGCTGGCCCACAACCCCCCNCGGGATATCACCAAATAATCATGTGTATTTCGCCTGAATTCAGAAAACACGCACCGCGGAAGAAATAGCTGATGAGAGTAAGCTAGGGGCAAGTGGCTACCTTCCCCCGCCCCACCAAACCCTTCAGGAACCAGGACACGTGTTTTGAAAGGCATTGTTCTGCGTTCTACCACCTCACCCCCTCACCCCACAAGGCGACACGTGCCGACAATTAAGGGTGGTGGCTGGCAAGCATAAAAATCCCTTTTCGTGAGAAGTGGAATTTCAGTTCATTAGTACCGCGCAGAGAGGTCAGACAGTTGATTATTGCCGAGCCCAGAGTAGTCAGTCAGTCGGTCGAGCAGCCGGGAGATCGGGCTCCCGGCCACAACAGTACCTCAGTACAGCAGTACGTCAGTAGAGCAGCCCAGGGGAGACGACGACACCCAGCGGGCCTTTGCCAAAGGCCGCCCATCGCCGGAGCTCACCCACCACAGCNCCTCACCCCCTCACCCCACAAGGCGACACGTGCCGACAATTAAGGGTGGTGGCTGGCAAGCATAAAAATCCCTTTTCGTGAGAAGTGGAATTTCAGTTCATTAGTACCGCGCAGAGAGGTCAGACAGTTGATTATTGCCGAGCCCAGAGTAGTCAGTCAGTCGGTCGAGCAGCCGGGAGATCGGGCTCCCGGCCACAACAGTACCTCAGTACAGCAGTACGTCAGTAGAGCAGCCCAGGGGAGACGACGACACCCAGCGGGCCTTTGCCAAAGGCCGCCCATCGCCGGAGCTCACCCACCACAGCTGACGTCATACCAACAAGAGTTAAGTATACAATCACCGTCAAGAGAAGCCCCCCTCCATCACGAAGTCGTTAGCAGTCAATCCGAGTAACCAAATTACAGTACCACACCTCTCAAGTGTTCATGAACGTAGTTCTTGTATTAACTCCAGACAATATATTCGTCCTTCAAAATGAAACAGTAAAAGACTAAGTTATTGCAAACCCCTTAACCTTCAGGCATCGTATAGTCTGTGCCACCAAACATTAACAAAAAGATGCTACGTAAATTTTGGATGTGCAAATCTGAATACAAGTCAAATGTTAATTTCTCTGGAATCTGATTATACTTTCCTGAGTGATTCAAGGTGCTATACCAGTAAGTATATCTCGCAGAACTCGTAAAAAATAAACATTTAAGGAATAAAAACTTCAACATACCAATAATGTTGTATTTTGCCTCTGGTGCAAATGATCATGTTTATAACTAAGTTTTTTAATTCGCTTCACCAACCGTTTGGAATATGATGACCAAATCCAGAAAATTGAAACAAGTGCATTCACACATTCTAGCAACCAAAACAGAATGTTCAAACACCACAAATTGGGAGGAAAGGTCGGCGAACAGCAGAATGAGCGTGCGCAACAGCGCAGGGCTGAGGAGGATCTGGTAGGAACAACACCACGGCCGCTGCACGGCGGCTGGGCTGGATCTTCTCCCCGCCAACTACTTCTCCCTTACGTATGAAATACATTTACAGCAAATTAATAAACTTGATTTCTTTTTGTTTGTACAAAACTTGTAAGGAATTGGAGTTGAGCTGTCTTGAGAGAAATGTTGCGACCTCAGGGTTTTATAAATTATCATAGAAGAATTTCACTCTTCACTGCTATCATTTTATTCAGATTAAAATGTCACGTGAAAACGCCTGACTGTCGTACACTGGAACTGCTGATGTTGCATAGCATTATTCAGAATTTACTTTAAAAATTCTATAACTTTACAAACTGCGTACCAATATGAACATTCTGTGACGTGTAGGTAATATTGACAGAATACCNTAAAAATTCTATAACTTTACAAACTGCGTACCAATATGAACATTCTGTGACGTGTAGGTAATATTGACAGAATACCTGAATACAAGCATACACGTGACTACAAATTACACTTTTTTACATTTAATAAATTACACCATTGCACAAAGTAATCAATCACAACACTCTTTTCTTACCTTGCTCTTATTTCAGCAAGCCTTTTAACATGCTTTGTCACAGTGAACCGCCCTGGTTTGTGCCGATGCTATTCAAGAGACATAAATGCAGTACATGTTTAAACAACTACGGAGTAAAATTACACATTTGTACTTTGATGTAAAGCAGCACCTAGCCTAATGCAGATCTGATAAACTGGCACATAAATGCAAACTTACAATCACAGATATTTGCGACACACTTTGTAGAATTAATGTTGCCTGGACAGTTCAAGAATGNATAAATGCAAACTTACAATCACAGATATTTGCGACACACTTTGTAGAATTAATGTTGCCTGGACAGTTCAAGAATGCCTATTCAACAACTGAGGAGCGCAGGACACTTAATAATGTAAGCCATAATGTCTAAGAAAACACTTATCAAAACACACACAAATAATTAGGTTGCATTTTTAGCTTTGGCGTATTATTTACCTGACTGTTGTCGCAGATTCACATAGCACATTTAATCCTTAAGTATGTATTCTATACACAGTTCCTATAAACTATATTAACTACATATGGGAACTCAATAAATAATTGTATGAAATATGGCATGTAAAGAAACATTGATTATGCTACAGTGAAATATCAAGGGGTAGGCATAAGTTTGGTATGTCTNATAAATGCAAACTTACAATCACAGATATTTGCGACACACTTTGTAGAATTAATGTTGCCTGGACAGTTCAAGAATGGCTATTCAACAACTGAGGAGCGCAGGACACTTAATAATGTAAGCCATAATGTCTAAGAAAACACTTATCAAAACGCACACAAATAATTAGGTTGCATTTTTAGCTTTGGCGTATTATTTACCTGACTGTTGTCGCAGATTCACATAGCACATTTAATCCTTAAGTATGTATTCTATACACAGTTCCTATAAACTATATTAACTACATATGGGAACTCAATAAATAATTGTACGAAATATGGCATGTAAAGAAACATTGATTATGCTACAGTGAAATATCAAGGGGTAGGCATAAGTTTGGTATGTCTTTCATCTACTAAGGGTAGACATAAACTCCTTAGCTTATTGTCTCGCCAATTACACTACTACAATGTATAGTATATTACAAATTAAAAAGACAAAGAATCTGTTGAACTGAGTAAAGTATGGTTTCTAATGGAAATTGAGAACATAACTGCGTAATAAGGCTGAGTGGTGAGCCGTGTAGAAACAGGGGAGATTACTTTCAAAATGTGTGAGTAATGGTTGCAGAATCTCTATTACTTTCTTCTTTGTAATGCTGGCGGATATTATGGTAATGTGAAACTTTTAGGTAAATAGAACGTATAAGGATACTAAGCTCAAATTCCCGCCTTTATAACCAGCTTCAGGAATACAAGGACTTCACCACATGTCACATGGAGTCATTAACATTCTGTTGGAAATGTTGTCTTGGTTTTTGCGGCGTACTGAGCTATAAGGATTAACTAGAGTGGGCGAGTCGCGCTGGCAAAACAAATTGAAATAATACCAATCATGTTTCAGTCAGAAATTCTTTCCTTATTCGCATGAACACTTACTGCCGGCAGACTTGTATTACTGTTTCTGCTTCAGGCAAAGTCGAACAATGTGAATTGTGGAACATGTGATCGAGATAAAGGCAGAAGAGCTAACCTAGGGTATTTCAATGAAATATCGCTGTGTTTTCTATCAGTTTACAACTAAGGTTATGCTACATTTCTGTTACGAGTATATTTTGATCCTATATGTTGTATCAAAGTCCACTTTGATCCACTGTTCGACGCAAGTGCCTCAAGAGAACTAGCAAATTGATATTCGCTGTTTGTAACAATAAGGCATGTGAGGTGTAACGAATATACATATCCTTCTTGCAAAATGTTTGCAAACAGTTTGTAACATGTTCTCACTAATACCAAACGCGATAAAATAATGAACTTATTATTGAAAGAAAAGCTACCACAATTAACGTGTGTTATAAAACATGAAAATTGTTTTGAACTCTGGCAAGTGGTGTTTCTGCAAAGTTATATGTAATTAAAAAATGGAGTAATTTAAAAAATGTCATTTACATACATATAAATGGTTACATATATATATGTGTGTTACACACACACACTTTTTTTTTAGGGAGGTTCACATTTTTGTGATAGTTCTGTAAACGACAAAATTTCGACACATACGACTACCAGTTAGAAAAAGAAAACTTATTGAAAACAATAGAATTTCCTTACACTGAACACACAATGTGTTCTTTAAGAACTGGGCGAGCAATGATAGGAAAAAAAACCAGGTTTGCAATTGGTCCTTCTAGAAGGTAGGATCCCAGAATGAATCTCTACCAAATCCGACTGCAGTTATACACCGACGTACTCGAAGAACTGGAACAGACTATCATGCAAAGCACAAAGATGCGCACCCTCGCTGGTCAAATGCTTCGTTTACCAGCTAAGCAACTGTCATACGTGCAAGCTTATAGCTGCTTGCACCATGAGACTGGCAGGTTATCATCATTCAAGTGACTTTCAGTGTGGTCTTATACTATAAGATCACGAAATCAAACGTAGCATTTTGGCTATGCAAACCAAGTTTGGATTTTCATGTTCTAGCATGTAAACATTGTACCTCGATTTCAAGAATTCCTCTAAAAACATTTAACACTTGACTACAACGAGGCTGTCGAAAGACAGTGGATGGTTATGGGTAGTTTCGGTTGTGCAGAAACATTTCAAACGCCATGTGTACAACATTGCAGAAATAACATCAGAATTATAATCTGGGGCCTGGACGAAAATCAGCATGACTACTGTACAATGTAGTCCAAGAAACATCCTTACTAAAACACCGTACAGAGCTACGCACCTCGTCTGGACTTGGGAACAATTGACTAATGGAGACAGCTTGGTCTGACGAGTCGCTTTCCCAACTGATTCCACAAGATGGTAGAATATGCATGTGGTTACAACTCCATGAACCTTTGGATCCCGTATGTGAACAAGTGACTGTACAAGTGAGCAATGGCTACTTAAATGTGTCTGATATGTCTAGCAAGCACATATTAGGACCCTTTGAACGTTTACAAATGTTCATGACTAGTGAACCTTATGTGCACATCCTTTCGGAGATGTTACACCTTGTGTTACACCCATCCATTTCCTGTGTTCTTTCTGATGGGGTTGGCCTGGCCTCTTGCAATAACACACCACATACGTCAAGAGCCACCAAATTATGGCTGGCGGAATTCAGAGTATGTGATCATACGGCCCTATCATTCATTTGTACATTATTTGGTACATCTGAAATGTTGTTGAGATCAGAGATGATTTTTGAGGAAGCATGGAGTTACTACATCCGAAAGCTTGTGGGAACATGCCCCTCCACATTTATGCTGTTATATGATCGAGACGAGGACCTACATGGCATTACAGTTTTTTATCAGATGTTCTGGTTCTTCAGTGCTATGGGATCTGTGCTGAGGTGATATTAAGGAATGGTATGTCTAGTGTGTGACGGTAACCAAGGGTTAGTGGGCGAGGCTTCCTGTAGGAATATAATGTTGCAATCCCACTTGAGAAGATGTCATTATATAAACATGATGATTACGTAGAAGGGTAATATGTACCTCCTGATAGATCAAAATTGTTTATCCAGGTAACTCAGTTCATCCTGATCACAAACCAAAAAGCCTACATTCTAGCCAAAGCACTCCTTGGATCTATTGTGTCATTTGAGTTCCATTTGAACCAGAGACGTAATTTCTAAGATTTTATGAAGATTTTACAGATACAGAATAGTCGAGGATTAACGATATTCAGGAGCAGTAGGTCTCGATCTACATGGCACACAGCCTAAAGAACTAGGATTACAAATAGTCCTTATTTCTCCCTGCATATCACTAAGCTGCCCATCAAACAACAGGGACATCATCATTGAGAGTGTTGCTTCTTCCTAGTGATGTTCAACAGAAGAAAAACCTGCCACATGCAAATGGAAACCACACAGAAGTTTAGCCGGCATACTGTATGTGATTTAGTTCCATTCAGCCAAACTTTGGTATCGACAGTTGCCGGATAAATGCTTTGCTATGTCAAAAGGTATTCAAAAGACAACTGCTGAGGCTGTGCAAACTACAAAACTATATCTGTACTAAGCTCCAGAAAACGTTCATTGTGGACTGGGTGGCGTGGTGGTGTAATATTCAATAATACTCGCCTCCCACCAAGACAAACCGGGCTCGATTTCTGGTGGGGTCATCCAGATTTTCTCACGTAGGAAATGTGGCTGTGATTGGTGGGTGGGATTCTTGGAGTATCTCCATCTCCACCGCCCTTGCGTTATTTCATTGCTCCCCGTCCACCTTTCATCTCCACAGGCACTCAATGCTTCACTATTAAGTGCCACCGAAACCTGTTCACTCAACTCAGTAAACTGTGAATCAACTATGTCGTCGTCCTGACTTCTTGCCAGGGTTATAGAAGAAACAATTCTGGGGTTGAACTCACCTATAGACTGGTACTCTTCAATGGGGGAGGGACTATCGTGTCTGTTTAGGATGAACATGCTTAAATGGAAATCAGCGTTATGTGCTTTAGTGGTCGGTCTCCAGACCTCTCTCTGCTCACTTTTCTCACAAGCGATTCACACTCGCTATGGCAGTTGAACGACATGAGTAGGAGAATGAGGAAGGGGTACTGTTTGACAACCAACGGGGCAAACTACAACCTTGAGACAGACTCTACGACCAATCTCGTGGCTAGAATGGTTTAAAAATGTTTTTCTTCCAACTTACATGCAGACACAACCCATGTTTTATCTTGCAATGAAGTGAAACATAGTCGAGAAAAAGGTGTTGCCCTAGTGCAGAAGGTAGCAGAGTACAGCTGACTGCTATGAAGATGCTGAGCGGCAAACGTCACTACAGTACTGAGCATGTGTTTGTGCGAACAGAATTCTTGACTAGTTGTATCTCAAAAATATTGTCAAATAAGATCCACCTTCACTATTGGATGGTTTGAACTTCTACACGTCTTAGGTGCCTGCTCGCGGATCGTGGACGTCCAGTGTCGGAGAAACCTAGTTTTTATTTGTCCAGTCGCACACGTTGTCTTTTCATGAAGACATACGGGTAACAACAAAGGAAAACTACGGGTGTGCATGTAGGATATCGAGATATTTAGTGTGGAAAATTTTCCGCCAAAATCCGTTGCCACTAGTAACTGATAGATGGTGGGGGTAGAGTCAACGTAGAATGCAAGAGGTAGGGTTCTGTTGGCAGAAAATTAATAACATTTTTATATTTTGTGAGACCGGATGGAGAAACATACTAAGAGAGGAGCAACGTGATGAAACAGGAAGCATTCTTTACAGGATGGAAAAAACAGGTGTTGAAATATCTAACAAACCACCTACAATTTAATACATTAGTGTAAAGATACATATAGGAATAATTATACATGCATAACCATGCAATAAGCGTCTGTAATGCTGCAAGACATTTATTACAAAAATATTATCAATTTTTTTGAGGAAGCACGAGCAAAACTGCTGGATGCCGCACCACCAGGAAATGCTCCTTGCATCGACAACAGCTTCATTAAGCATGTCCGTCCGAATCTCGATATAACCTGCTTGACAACCACGAGTTGCACCCTGCTCTTCAGTGAAAACTAAAGTGCAGGGTTATAAAGTTTTCAGTTGAAAACTGAAAACTTTCGCAACTTATAAACTGCAGCCGCCAGACCGATTTGTTTATGTGCCTCTAAACAAACAATTTAAACGAAAAGTGATCTCATTCGAAATACTGTAACCGGTAGAATAAAAAAATCAAAATGACAGTTATAAATTGTTTTCCCTTACATTGAAGATAGCTGCAGCAGTTCAGAATGCTGTGAGGCGATTCACGTCCGCAGGCTTGCGACCCTACAGCCCAACTGTATTTGGTGATGAAGATTGTGATCCTGCATTACTGCCAGAAAGAAAAGTGAATGATGCTAGACACAGAAGCAGGAACATAGGTTTGTAGTCCCAAAGACGTAAGACTCTAAATGAAACCACAAAGGAAAGCTTACCGAGACACCGCCAATCACTCTTCTCAAGGTTCAGCAAAACGTTAAATTAAGTGAAACTGTTCTCTATTAACAAGAATGACTAAACTCATGTTTTTCTGTAAGTAATAATTTAAAAAAATTGTCATATTTATAAAANGTGTATATAAAATTGTGCCTGGATAAGACCTGGAAATATGGTTTCGGTAAAATGTGCACAGTGACCAAAAGTTTACTTTGCATGAAATCCTTCAATCTTTTTGACTGAAATTTATCATGAGAGTATGTAATTATTGGTTGATAATCCTACTAAAAAGTACGTCTTGCAAATGTTGCAGTCTATAAAGCACACTTCGCGGCTTCCATTTGCTATCAAAACAAGAGCACTAGTAATATCATGTTGCAGATACTAAAATCTAGCTAACATACCCGAGAAAAATTATAACAAGATTTAAAAAAAACACGGTTCCGTCGTACTGATATCCTAAATACATATATTTTATTAGTGATAACTTAACAATGTTGAACGATGTGCAGTGCGGGAGGTGTAGAGTGCCTGCACTCTGTCAAGTGAAGACAGCTTTCACAACTCTGCAATTGCCTGTACATTATTAGTTTTGCATAGCTGTGAAGTTCTGCTGGATGCTCAGGTTACATACAAAACTCAAGACGATCGAGTAAACTAATAATTCTTCTGGAAAACTAGTCAATTTGTCTTATCACCCTCAACTCTAAACTTCCATTTAATAAATGTGCTTACTGGGAACCTAAACTAGTGCTACAAGGTGTTCCAAAAAGTGAGGTAACNACTAGTGCTACAAGGTGTTCCAAAAAGTGAGGTAACAAGAGCTCTCACGAGTATTATATTCCACTTCTCATGCTAATTTTCCACCAAGCCGTAGCAAAAGACCACACAGCCATTAGATGACATATATGTTGCGCCAAACCCTCGCAATATCAGTTGAAAGATGGCTACGCACACGGTAGCATGGTCAAACGTGCGTGGTATGATGAGGTTTTTGTGTCTAAAGTGCACCTCATCAGCCGAAATNCGCACACGGTAGCATGGTCAAACGTGCGTGGTATGATGAGGTTTTTGTGTCTAAAGTGCACCTCATCAGCCGAAATGTCTTGTCAACCTGCTGAGGTGTACGTTGCTAATCTCATGTGACAGAAAGAGGCATGGGTTTGTTGCACATCGTTCGTTAATGGCAATGCATATGTACAAGATGAGTAATAATTTGGTCGGCCAAGCACGTCCACCACAAATGACAATGTGTCATATTAAAGNATGCATATGTACAAGATGAGTAATAATTTGGTCGGCCAAGCACGTCCACCACAAATGACAATGTGTCATATTAAAGATCTGATTAAGGATTATCGTTGCATTTGACTTGGCACTACTGCTAACGAACTCAAGATCTCTGAGGGCAGTGTGAACAATATCATTCATGAGCAAGTGAGCCTATGACACCGGAGACGAAGCAAGCATCCGTGGCATNATGCATATGTACAAGATGAGTAATAATTTGGTCGGCCAAGCACGTCCACCACAAATGACAATGTGTCATATTAAAGGTCTGATTAAGGATTATCGTTGCATTTGACTTGGCACTACTGCTAACGAACTCAAGATCTCGGAGGGCAGTGTGAACAATATCATTCATGAGCAAGTGAGCCTATGACACCGGAGACGAAGCAAGCATCCGTGGCATGGAAACACACATCTTCTCCACCTTCTGCAAATGCGTGCTTCTGGTTGATTTTCTCACGAGGAGAGTTACAACTAATGCCGCCAGTTATTGTCACACACTAGGATGGTTGTGGGAGGCAATTCTCTGAAAACGATCTGGACTTCTCGCAACAGACATCATGATGCTGCACGACAACGCCTGACCAAACTCAGCCACCGGCATGCGTGAGCTGTTTGCGGTGCTTCTAGTGGGAGGTACTGGTACCATCCTCCTTATGGCTCCGGCCTGGTACCCATTGATCTTTATCTATTCGTACCATTGACGAAGCACCTGGGTGGTGGGTGACTCACAAGCGATATGCAAGTTCAGCAAGCCATCGTGATGTGGCTTGAGGGGCTTACTTTACACTGGCATCGATGTCTTGGTGTGCCATCGGAACAAATGTTCGGACAGGCATACTGACGAGGTTGAAAAGTAATGCTTACCAGTGACATACTGTGTAGAAGTTTATCTACGTGTGGAATAAATTTCATCCATAAGAGCTCTTGTTACCCTACTTGAATCACTCTCGTAGTTCGAATGCCGAGTGTATCGCACTAAAGCTCACACCTCGACAAGTCTGACGCTGGATATCCGGCATCTGGCATTGGAAGACACTGACCTTCTTTCCAGTTAGCTTCACCCGTGCAACCTAGCCTTTGTCCATTGGGCAATACTTTCAATGCTGCTATATAATACTGTACACTTGGCGAACTAATATCAGATGCCAGAAAGCCATATCTAGTATCTACGAAAAGTCACTTGGCGAGGGTTTTGCACAATTCAATGCAGTGATGTGCTGGGCGTGCCACGACGATGAAGAAGGGGTGGATCTCCCTCAGAGGTCGTGGACATGGTTAGACAGACGTCGAGGGTCACCAAGGAGGCAGCTGACATGTCCAAGATGTAGTCATCTGAGCACAGCTGTGTGTTTACGTTATTGTTGTGAGGAGACCGCAGCAGCAGCTGAGTATGGCTGTCGTAGCCGAGGCCACAAGTGGCCACTCTTCTGCTTACGGGTTGTCCCATTCCACTGACCGATCAGCCAACACTTAAATTTAACATGTGGATGAGATTAACATGTGGTACAATGAAACCAGCAAACACAAAGAAAAATACTGAGAGTATTAATGTATTTATGATATGTTTTGGGGCTGTAAGCTATGCACAGCCAAACCACCTCTTCCTCACGTGTGCCTACGACAGCTGCATCTGTTAAACGCAGGTTTTTGCCAAAGAGGAGCAGAAACAGCATGCAAAGGAACGGAGACATACAACACTGAACGTCCTGTCTGGTGAACGAGCAGTCCACGATATTCAAACTGACTTTTTGAAATGCAGTTGCTAGNCACTTAAATTTAACATGTGGATGAGATTAACATGTGGTACAATGAAACCAGCAAACACAAAGAAAAATACTGAGAGCATTAATGTATTTATGACATGTTTTGGGGCTGTAAGCTATGCACAGCCAAACCACCTCTTCCTCACGTGTGCCTACGACAGCTGCATCTGTTAAACGCAGGTTTTTGCCAAAGAGGAGCAGAAACAGCATGCAAAGGAACGGAGACACACAACACTGAACGTCCTGTCTGGTGAACGAGCAGTCCACGATATTCAAACTGACTTTTTGAAATGCAGTTGCTAGNCACAACACTGAACGTCCTGTCTGGTGAACGAGCAGTCCACGATATTCAAACTGACTTTTTGAAATGCAGTTGCTAGATTAGATAAAAAGAAAGCTTGTATAAATTTTTTTGTTTTCTAATTTAGTTACTCTATTTGTGTGTTTAGAAATTAAGGGACAAACTCCAATGAAATTTCAGTTCCCTATACAGACAGGAAACCCCCAACTTAGGTTTTATCTAATACATTTCTGTAACAAGCTTCGCCAATACATTCTATTATGGGTTTCGTGTCAATGTAAATTTAGGTTTCTTTTCTTATGTCAAAGTTGGCAATAAAAGGCAAAGGAGCCCATTCTCATCTATTCAGTATGTATTACTTTCAAAATCTTGAGTATTACAATGCCATTTTAATATTTATACAAATTACCAGCCGTGTGTTAGGCTTGTTCTGTTATGTTCCCAAGCTTAGAAATATAAACTTAATGTTAAATTTTGGAATAAATTTATGCACAACATTATGACTTCGTAACATTTCACATCCATAAATGCACATTTTTGCATGTGTAGGTTTATTATTTCATTAGTTATGGTATACAAAATTCGAGAATGTTATTTAATTATTTTGCTCCTAAATTTATTAAGTTTTGCATTTAAAATTCTATAAACAAACATCTTTAAAATGGGGTAGCAGTGAGATAACTGTAATTTTAACACTTATTTTCAGAACAGTATTAAAAGTTACATTTGCCAAGATCTCTGCATGCAAATATAATTCCATTGATCATACACTGTTAACCACGTCAGTAATAAAAGTACAAACTGACGAATGGGACAGTTCGTTCCAATGAGCGGTGCGATTGCTTGGGCACACAAAATATATCCCTAATACAGAAGTAAATACAATTAAACATTTTCTACCTAAATGGTAAAAACAGTTTACTAAGGCACTGCATATTAGAATTGTGTTTTCACAAGGCGTAACAATAGTCATTGTTTTNAATGGTAAAAACAGTTTACTAAGGCACTGCATATTAGAATTGTGTTTTCACAAGGCGTAACAATAGTCATTGTTTTCTAACGACAATGGCAAAAAAAAATTATTCAGTCAGAACCTGCATCATATGAACTTTTTTCCTTTTAGTAATAAAAACCCAACAGTGACAAGTTTGTTCGGTAATACCTCTGTTGACAGTTTGGTACAAGCTTTGCTCAACTTTGTGGGGATCATCTTTGTGAACACAGACAGACACAGTTGTCAAGGACAAGTAAAGCGGGAAGNGCTTTGCTCAACTTTGTGGGGATCATCTTTGTGAACACAGACAGACACAGTTGTCAAGGACAAGTAAAGCGGGAAGGCGGTACAATGATGTGTGCATGCGAATACTGAATGCAGCATCATAACCACTACACAATCCACGAAGACACTTTTACATTACTGCTGGCTACACAAAATCAAAGCAACAACTCACTATCTTTGCAGCTAAATAATACTTTAACAACTCTTCTAAGTTCGACGTGGGGGAGGGGGTTATGTACCATGTTTTCAAGTGGAGATATTTGTAAAGGCCTGTAAAGCAACTTAGTTTTGGGTAAAGCAGACGCCAGTGTGGCTCGTGTCGTGCTCTACGAACAAATGCAAGGCGCTGTGAGAGTGCGACGCCCCCTGCTACATGCTAGCGAGGTGCGGGCAGAAAGGGGTCCGGGGAGCGTGGCGGCCACGTGCACCGCTGCGATCACGTGTTGTCCTCGCAGGCGGCGGTCACCACCGTCGTGACGGGCGGAGACGGCAGGCTGTCCCTCGCACGCTCCGCCGCCTCCTGCATCTCCGTGAAGATGTCGATGAGGTTGTTGATGCCGATCAGGTAGCCGTCCTCGTGGTTGCCCACGATCCACTTGGACGCATGGTCGATCTTCATGCCGTTCGGCAGAACTATCGTCTTTGCAAAGTCTATCAGCCACACGTTCGCGTTTGTTGCGTCATGTACGAACAGCAAGGAACTGCCAATCACCTACAACATATATTATTACGAAGTTAACACTTGCACACTAGTTGTTTCAAATATTCCTCTAAAGAAATGAAATTTACTACAATGTGTTTAGTTAATTCTTTGAAAACACATTAGGACAATATTATAGTACATCCACTACCATCACACATTACAGGTTGAAGACAGGAATTTAAAATATGCTCCCAGGGCACCAGTTTTTATTTTGAAAATAAAAAAGAATTATCCATGCAGTTACACTGTTGAGATCACTCATACAGGCCCCTATACATACATTTCTGGTACTGAAAAAAACCTTTTGAGTTTGTGAGATGTGGAATGTTGTGTGAAGAGAAGTAAGGATGAAGTGTAAGAGTGTGGTGTGTAGGCTTTGCAGGCACTAGCTGGCTGTAGACTCACAACCGAGCTCCTGGTGTGCCCAGTTAAGGTAAACTAAAGGATGTTCACGGGTAGTTGAACAATTTGTACTCTAAAGTGTACAAAGCAAAAAAAATCAACTTGATTAGCTATACATGTTAACATTACACTCGCAATACAATGTTAAAATTTGAAACTGTTTTTCTTGATCCAACTTAACAGGGAACCTGCATGCCAGAGTTTGCGAAAGTACCGTAAGCAGGGATGACTTTGTTACACAGGTTTTATCAATGTTATTTACATTTACTTCAATTTCAAAGAGACTAATCGTAATGTTCAGTGGTTCAATTGGCACCAATGAATACTGGAAATATCCCACTGAANTTCAATTTCAAAGAGACTAATCGTAATGTTCAGTGGTTCAATTGGCACCAATGAATACTGGAAATATCCCACTGAAATAGGGGGACATTTAAATGTGATTTTTTGTTTCACAAAGTCACCCCAACTTGTCATTCGGTGACCCCGCTATGGGATATTCTCATATTGATTTTTTTCAGGAGTTGATTTTAAAAGTGTTAAATTTACAGTGAGCAGCCTATATTTAGAAATAATGTAGGATAACATCAGAAAAATTAAATGAAGGTAGAGTAAAATAAATTCAGTCATGATCACATTTAATAAAAATATTACAACTTTTCATAATTACCAGTACCACCATCAGAAGAAGAGCCCGAATGACATAGGTAATTATTACAATCTAGCATAGAAAGGACAGTTGGATCAGATTCTTTTGCCGCATAGCATCGCAGGCGAACCATGGATATCAGATGAAGGTATCAAAAGGTGAGGAACGAAACGGCACTGAAAACAGTCGATGTACATGGTGTTATAAATATTAGAAAAGGAAATTTTTAATTGTTGTTAATGAACAAATCCTGGAGATGTGAGTTAAAGGGAGAGTGAAAGGAAATAACTACGGTTGCAGATCAATAGGGGAGTACATTAAACAGACATGTAACTCGGTGACAGTACAAGTGACATCAGTGTGATGTTGACAATAAAACAAGATCAATTTAGAAGTTCTAAAGAGTAATATACAAAATAATAACTCAAATAATAATATTACACGAGTGTATATATGGGAGAGGATGCAAGCGAGTTCTTTCCAGTACCATCTCCCAAAAGTGATTATTTTTACACATTTATTCAGTTTATAATGTTTAGTGACTTCTTGGGACTTGATCTCGACAGCAAAAATTTTAAGTTTGATTAAAATATTCTGTATTCATACAGTTAAAATATTTAACAGTTAGTATTTGTATGCTAAGGTAACTATGATAGCACATCAGCCATTTAGTTGGAGTGAACATTACAGTTGCCAGTGTTAAGACTTAGGAGAAAAATTGAGTATTTTATTGAACTGTAATGGTAGCTAAATGCAAAAGAAAATAGGCTATAAACAGAACGGTAAAATACAGACTGAGTATGAAAGAATACCCCAACTTTGAAGGTTTTTAATATAAAAAACAAACAACATACAACCNTTCAATTTCAAAGAGACTAATCGTAATGTTCAGTGGTTCAATTGGCACCAATGAATACTGGAAATATCCCACTGAACTAGGGGGACATTTAAATGTGATTTTTTGTTTCACAAAGTCACCCCAACTTGTCATACGGTGCCCCGCTATGGGATATTCTCATATTGATTTTTTTCAGGAGTTGATTTTAAAAGTGTTAAATTTACAGTGAGCAGCCTATATTTAGAAATAATGTAGGATAACATCAGAAAAATTAAATGAAGGTAGAGTAAAATAAATTCAGTCATGATCACATTTAATAAAAATATTACAACTTTTCATAATTACCAGTACCACCATCAGAAGAAGAGCCCGAATGACATAGGTAATTATTACAATCTAGCATAGAAAGGACAGTTGGATCAGATTCTTTTGCCGCATAGCATCGCAGGCGAACCATGGATATCAGATGAAGGTATCGAAAGGTGAGGAACGAAACGGCACTGAAAACAGTCGCTGTACATGGTGTTATAAATATTAGAAAAGGAAATTTTTTATTGTTGTTAATGAACAAATCCTGGAGATGTGAGTTGAAGGGAGAGTGAAAGGAAATAACTACGGTTGCAGAGTACATTAAACAGACATGTAACTCGGTGACAGTACAAGTGACATCAGTGTGATGTTGACAATAAAACAAGATCAATTTAGAAGTTCTAAAGAGTAATATACAAAATAATAACATTACACGAGTGTATATATGGGAGAGGATGCAAGCGAGTTCTTTCCAGTACCATCCCCCAAAAGTGATTATTTTTACAAATTTATTCAGTTTATAATATTTAGTGACTTCTTGGGACTTTATTTCGACAGCAAACATTTTAAGTTTGATTAAAATATTCTGTATTCATACAGTTAAAATATTTAACAGTTAGTATTTGTATGCTAAGGCAACTATGATAGCACATCAGCCATTTAGTTGGAGTGAACATTAGAGTTGCCAGTGTTAAGACTTAGGAGAAAAATTGAGTATTTTATTGAACTGTAATGGTAGCTAAATGCAAAAGAAAATAGGCTATAAACAGAACGATAAAATACAGACTGAGTATGAAAGAATACCCCAACTTTGAAGGTTTTTAATATAAAAAACAAACAACATACAACCTTGATTGACCAATCAAATGACCGTGGAACCGTGGAGTTTGTTTACCATATATTCATAAATGTTCAATGTGACCACCGCGAGCGGCCCGAACGACATCTACGCGATAATTAAACTCGTTCCACGCTCTTGTCAGCATGTCCGGTTTTACGGTTTGGATAGCGTCTGTAATCATCGTTTTGAGGTAGTCAATGTTAGCCGGCAATGGTGGACGAAACACTTGATCCTTTATGTACCACCATAGAAAAACATCGCATGGGGTAAGATCCGGGCTTCTTGGGGGGCAAAGATGAAGAGTCTGGTCACCAGCTGCTCCTCGACCAATCCAGCGTTGCGGCAACGTCTCGTTCCGGTATCCGGGAACAGCTGGGTGCCAATGGGGTGGCGCACCATCCTGCTGGAAGATGAAGTCCCCCGCCGCCTCTTCTAACTGAGGAAACAACCACTCTGTAAGCATGTCCAAATAAGGGATTCCAGTAACAGTGGGCTCGTGAAAAAAGAAAGGGCCGGAAACAGTGTCTGTGGATACAGTGCAAAACACGTTCACTTTGGGGGATTCCCTTATTTGGACATGCTTACAGAGTGGGTTGTTTCTTCAGTTAGAAGAGGCGGCGGGGGACTTCANCAAGGCATCGTCGACCTCGTTCTGGGCACATAAAGGAAACATCAGACCGTCTTTCTCATATTGACGTGTCGAATGCGAGCTCGCTTCNGCGCTCGTGTTCTGTGGTTTCATGTGGAGGCTCCTGACCCCATATCCGCACGTTGTGCCGGTTCACCTTACCATTTGTATTGAATGTTGCTTCATCGCTAAAAACCAGCTTAGACATCAAGGCATCGTCGACCTCGTTCTGGGCACATAAAGGAAACATCAGACTGTCCCCTTTACATTGACGTGTCAAATGCGATCTCGCTACCCCCTCACCACCTCAAACCGAGAGTTACAAATGCCATCCAAACCGTAACACCGGACATGCTGACAAGAGCGTGGAACGAGTTTGATTATCGCGTAGATGTCGTTCGGGCCGCTCATGGTGGTCACATTGAACATTTATGAATGTATGGTAAACAAACTTCACGGTTCATTTGATTGGTCAATCAAGGTTATAGGTTGTTTGGTTTTGATATTATAGACCTTCAAAGTTGGGGTATTCTTTTATACTTATATGCACGTAGTGGTAGTGACATTTTCCAGAAGTTGATGTCAAAAGTGCTCACTTTATCGTGAACCGCCTATAATTAAATGTATTCTTACATTCATATTGTGCTTCAGAATATCGACTATAGCCCTGCCAACGTCTGGCACAATCATGCTTATTGCTTGTTTAGATATCCTAAAGAGGTACTGGAGACTGGTGTAGGAGTCTCCGGTACACAGAAAACGAAGTATCACTGCTTATATTTCCTGGACAGATATAGCTTCCCGTAAATAGGTATTTCTCCTAGCGAACATAGGTCCAATTACATTTACAAGCAACTCAAAATCACTGGGATGCATCCTTGTAAAGTTTTTGAACTGTTCATTAACTCCTTCGGCTTTCAGATCATTTAAGAAAGTACTGCCTCTATGCACTGATCTATTTTAGTACGGTCGAGTTTTTCACCATCGTCTTTGCTTCCTGCGTTTCTTCGTAATGGCTAAATGAATGTACATACCTGCTGCCGGAGCTGACATTTTTGTTCCGCAATCCTCGTCATCCATACATACACTATGGAAAATAGGCGTACATCGACTCGTACAGCAGGTAGGCTGTACCACGAGCAGTTGCTTGTATGTGGTACAGTGTAAGCAGAACGACGGCCTCAGTTTCCAAGGGTAGTTGAATGCGAGTAGTGGAACACGAGAAGGACGCAGTTTGAGTAACGTACAAACGTCAAGTTTTGCCAAAATTACGCAAATCCGCTAGCGAAATGTTTCCGATGATGAAAAACGTGAACAGAAACGACGTCATGTACTGCAGAGCTGTGTTAATGCGGCACCAAAGTTTTACACGGGAGAGAGAGAGAGAGAGAGGGAGAGAGAGAGAG
>NQII01005457.1:0-34437 GCA_002778355.1 Clitarchus hookeri | reverse complement strand
GTATGGGCGTGGTCGTCTTGCACCTGACAATCCTGGGAAATCAGAATTACGAGGATTTTGTGAGATAAGAGCAACATTGCACATTTGTAAATAAAGACGCCAACTAAACAATGTCGGTTTATTATGCCACTATTACAACTTCAAGAAGGCATTACGCTTTGCCACACTTATAACACTAGATAACATCAAATGTAATGTGTTCTATTACCTTTTGACTTGCAATGGAATATTACCGGCTTATTCTGATGAGGCGGCACTAACACTATTTCTGCACTTATGGAAAGCACAAGGATTGAAAAAAAAAACTTTACTTGGAAACGTGTTCTGCAATGAAGTCATTTTCTTTGATGAATGGGAGCAATGTGACTTCACAGAAGTTACAGTTGCATTATTTGATTTCTTTAAGAATTCTGCACTGAATGTTGAGTTGAGAGATTTGGGCGGCTCTTGACAACGAGATATTGAGAACCGAGGAGGGTTAAATGAGGTGAGAATGGAGGAGCGCCGGAATGCCAGGGTGGAGGAAACGGGAGATCCCCGAGTAAACCCGCCGACCAGCGTTATCGTCCGGCACGATTACCACATCCGGTGTGACGGGGATTGAACCCAGTTCGCCGTGGTGGGAGGCATCAGTCTATCCGCTTAACCACCGTGGCCCCAGTTTCTGCACTGAAACTCCGTTCGCAGCAAACGACTTTCCTTCACTTCAAACCATAAATTGATTCTGAAGTGTCATTATACATAGAGGAACTGCTGTGTTTTGTTCTTCTTCACCAAGTTAAAAACACGTTCGCATTTAGAATTGGTGTGAGGAATTGACAAGGTGGGCAACATTATCCTACTTACCTATTTTACCATATTTCAAAATGCCATCAACAATACAAATCATGGCCAACTTAGACCACTTAACGTCATCACCATCTACTATTGTGCTGATTGCGAAACGTCATCTATCTGAAGAGCTGAGAACTGTTTTTTAACTTCATCCAAAGTTAAAGCTCTATTTTCACTCTATTGTGCAGGCATAATAGAAGAATAGCAAAATGCACAAAGTGCCTTGTTCACTTAAGAAAATAGAAACTTGAAAAGTTTATCTTCACGATTTAGAAAAGTACTTGCAGTCTTAAAAATGTGTGCTTCAATGTTCGCATGTGATAAGGAAGCTTTCTTTTTGCTGAAAGTAGTAAAAAGGTTACTAAATTTTTTGAATTTTTAAATTTGTTATTAAGTTTTACATGCTTACTGGATGTTTTTAAATTCTTTAGAATTCCCGCCTGCTCCCGGGGGCGATTTGTTACGATTTGTTTGGCAATTTTTCCGAGTTTTTCGAGTTCAAGTTCGCTTAGGTCAAGGTCAAGGACACGTCTATTAGATATGGTGGTCGAAGTAAATAATATAATTTCTGCCCTGATATTAAAATTTTTCCCCTGGAATTTTTCGTTTTTTATCGATACTTCAAAGTATTCCCAATGTCAAAGCAGGTCAAGGACAAGGAATTCCAAGATGACAGTGGAATGCAAAGAAGCATGTAGATCGGGTCCATGGTGTAGAAAAAACGTGGTCGCTGTAGCTGCTGATTTGCTGACAACTTTTGGCTCACAATGGAGAAGGGCATTGAGCTGATTTGCAGACTTTTTCAAACTCTATCAAATCCGCCCTTACTTATTTAAACAATTACGTCCAAAAAAATTTTAAGTTTTTTTATTCCGTGGCGAATAATAAAGGTTTCCTTACTATAGTATAAAATGGTCTTTCCGCGAAATGGTTGTGGAAAATTAGGGAAGGTAAACAATTATATAAAAAGTCATCATTTATTTCAATCGTGTTATTATTGAGGATGTGAGTGTGTCGGAGTGGAGACGTAACATCGTCGTTTCTGCCCTGGCAGCCCATGCGTCGGTCTGATTTCAAAGACGGGTTCACGTGTAAATATAGCAGAGCGGTGGTGAACACACCTTCAGGTAGCTCGTGTGTGTAGAAGCAGCGACACGCATGCCTTCACGACGTCGCCGTGACAAGCGACGGCTGGCAACCTGCCATCTGGCAACACCGCCTCCTCGCAGCTCTGTGTATCTGTGAAGCCTGTAGTCGAACTGCCTCTGATGCCGCCAACTACAACCGCACATGCCATCACAGTACCCTCCCTGGCCAGCAACGTGTTGCAACACCGTTAACCAATCAGCGCTCGGGAACTTAGTCATTAGCCGGCAGCCCAGACAACAGGCAACCTTTCGCAGCATGGAGTAGCCTATCAGACACCAAGCCAGAGCCTCGCCATCTTGTATCTGCGTATAGCGAAATCCAAATGAGAAAATAGAACGCACTAGTCCAAAACGAGTCGGGAGAGTGACATGTCGCTGCGTGGAGGAGTTGGGGTTGTGCAGTTCTCCACCCCTTGTATAAGGGAAAATGGAATATTGCTGACAGACCAGCGGAAATCAATGGAAGTCCTGCTCCATGCTCTCCTTCCAGATGACTCTCTGGTGGAAGAGGGGAGGTGCACGCTAGAAAGAGACTAGAAATGGGAACGGTACCAGAAACTCAGGATGCTCCAGAATTCTCAGAGGAGGATCTTACCACCATCGTATATCAAATGAAGAATGGGAAAGCCCCTGGGTTTGATGACATTACCTCTGAAATTTTTAAGAGATGTTACTCTAGAATAAAGAAGGTGCTCCTGAAAATATATAATGATTGTCTCAGAGAAGGCGTGTTCCCTTCCCCTTGGAAACTTGGGTGCTTAAGAGTGCTTTACAAGGAAAATGAAAAGAAGCCTGATGACCCTAAATCATACAGACCTTTAATGCTCCTTCCAGTTCTGGGCGAAGTTTTCGAGAAACTAATTAACAGAAGCCTGATCATGGCCTTGGAGGCGGAAGGGTCACTGAGCGAGAAGCAGTATGGATTTAGAAAAGGAACTTGAACAGACTTCGCCCTTCATGATGTAATGAGGGCAATTAGAGAATCTACCGAGAAGTACGTCATGGGCGTATTTCTTGACATATCTAGGGCCTTTGATAATGCCTGGTGGCCGGAAGTGATACACCAACTACAGGTTAAAGGATGCCCTGCGAAATTCTATAGGGTCGTTCAGGCTTTCTTTAATGACAGGTGGAGCTTGTACTCTGCAAGATGCTCACAAGTCAAGAAAAGGCTCACGAAGGGATGCCAACAGGGTTCGGTCCTCGGACCTATCCTGTGGAACGTACTATTCGATGGGTTCGTGGAACTGGGCATCCCTCCGGGATGTACTGTCTTTGGTTATGCAGATGATGGGCTTGTGCTGATAACGGGAAATTCAAGGAAAGCACTAGAAGACAAGGCCACTGAAATAATGGGAAAAGTCAGTATGTGGGTAAAAATTGCTAAGTTGAAGTTTTCAGCTGAAAAAACGAAAACTATGATGCTTAAAGGAAATTTCAAAAGACCACCGACGGTGTGCTTTGGGGGGAGCCCGGTGGGAAACGTGCACGAAATTAAGTACCTGGGAGTCATCATGGATGACAAAATGAGTTTCCTCGGACATGTGGAATATGTGTCTCGAAAGGCTATTGTAGTCTTTCAAAAATTAAAACGAATCGGTAATACCAGTTGGGGATTGAGCTACAATACGCTCATAGTGATATACAGAGCTGTATTTGAAGCAATAGTCACATACGGTGCTGTGATGTGGTTCTACAGGGCCGCGCTATCATGGCACAAGAGTAAACTTATTAGTGCTAAAGAGCGGCACTGCTGACCATGACAAAGGCCTATAGAACAGACCCAAATGTGTCGCTCCCGGTCCTGGTTGGAGTGCTGCCAATTGACCTGTTGGTGAGGTATAGGGGACTCACGGTGGAGAGAGCTCGGGTCGAAAGGCTGACCAAGGATGCCAAAGCTGAAATCATGGAAGAAATAATGGGCCAGTGGCTGGATAGATGGGATACGTCCGACAAGGGAAGACAAGGGAAGACTCACTCACGAACTTATTCGTGATGTGAGAATAAGAATGACGTGCAATTGGATCCGCATCAATCATTACAGCATGCAGCTGTACACTGGCCATGGAAACTTCAAGGCAAAGCTACACAGCCTTCGACTGGTGCAATCTCCACTGTGTGATGTCTGTGGGGAGGATGACACTGTACGGCATGTCATCACAAGCTGCTTGAAAACAGAAGACATCAGGAGCTGGCTGAATGGGAAAACTGAAGAAATGGGCATTCACTTGTATCCAAACAATGTGATGGAGAATAAAGTTATTAATAAACTATGGAATGAATTTGCCACCAAGATAGGAAGAAGATTGGAAGAGTTTAACAACTGGCAAAGAGAGCAAAATTCTGATGACCCATAAAGGGGTACTTGGGTAAAGGCCTACAAAAAGGAAGACGGAGTGGAGTACCTTGGATTGGCGAGGAGGACGGGTTTTTAAAAGAGAAAACCGGTAGAATACAGTGGAACGGCAAGAAAGAAAAGTGAATGGCCCGAAGAGACCAAGAGGAGAAAGTGCCGTGCACTGCTTTACTCATCAGAGTACAGATGAAGTGCGGGGGGGATGGAGGGTGTGTTGGCCTTCGGGCCTTAAAAACCTGTTCAGTTCAGTAGTGACACAGACGAGCTGCTCCATGTGTGCATATTNGTGTGTTGGCCTTCGGGCCTTAAAAACCTGTTCAGTTCAGTAGTGACACAGACGAGCTGCTCCATGTGTGCATATTACCTGTAAATAAACATGTGTCGCGCAGCGGTCTATATAGCAATGCGTTATTCGAAAGCGATGTTATCAGTCTGGCGTGTAGAGCGCCAGCGGCGAGCGTTTGGGAGAGCCCTCCCCTACATCCCCTCCCCACAAGCTGCGCCACTTGAACTTGACTGTCCCCTACTCCGTGTGAGGTGTCGTTGATCGCGTGCCGTTCGGCGACCTGTCCAACAAGCCACACGGCTGCAAGACATCGAAGCCTGCTGGTCCCTCACAGTGCCACACAATAGGTAAGTATACAGACGCGAAATGGCATGGCGGATCTTTTGATGGAAGCGAACTCGGACGTTCATTGGCTGCACGTAGCTGTGGAAACGAGCACTGGGTCCGATTGGCCATTTCGTGTTAGTAATACTCCGTATTGGTCGGGCTGCCACCTTGAAAGCCAGTCTCCTGGAGCTGATTGGAGAACTACGTTCCGCCATGTTGCTGAGCGGCGAGGTGTATTGCTGGAGCCCATGGGATGATGCCTCCCGGCGGATACTGGTCCATCCCTCCTGCTTTCCCCACTCCTGCTCCTCTCAGCCTCTAGTTATCTCGCTGTGGACGAGACGTCAAGCGCTACATATCTTCAAATAGATGAGGGCGGCGCTTAAGGGCGTTCAAGAGGTTAAAACTATTTTACATGTTTTCAGAATATTAAATCCTTTCCCAGTGTTATATTAAATGATAATCTGTAAAAAAAACTGACAATACAGAAAAATGGCTATTTAAAAAAAGATAAAAAACAAGTTATAGGAATAAAAAAAAAAATTTAATTTTTTGTAAATATCTCAAAATAATTGGTCAGGTTATAAGAATGTCGTGAAGGATATTTCCTGGAAATTGGTTATGCGGGTAGCCTACATTTCATTTTTGACTTTTGAGATAGTGAAACCCTTACCACAGGTAAACCAAGTTCTTGATTTCAAAGATATTGCAACGTGACATGCTGACACTACAAAAAACACTTTACCTGTAACCAAACACCCTATTAAAATAACATTTGAAATTCGTTAGAAACGAGATCTTATGTTAAAATTATCATATTTGTGATTAAAAAAATACTGTAAATTTTATTATTTGGTATTTTTATGAAGATATAATAGATATATCACAAAACCATAAAATATTCTTAAAATGTAGACAATAGTGTTTTACTCTTGAACAGTCTTGTGGTGGTGAAACGAGGTGAAGATGGAACGACGATGGAATATAATGGTTGGGGAATGGGAGCACCCCGAGAAAACCCACTGGCCAATTGCACGTCTGGCACGTGATATCCTGGGAGTTTCCTCGCTGGGAACAGAGCTCGGCTGTCCTTGCAGGGAACTGCGACTCCATCTGAAGTCACGCGTTCAGCACATGACTGGGTCACGCCTGTCAAGTGCAGACTGGTGAAGTACTCTACTCAGCTAACTAACCTATCACTTGCAATAAGAGATTGCGCAGTGCCAATCAGCACGATGGAATATACGAAACTGCCACAGACATTTCATTGATGACGCCACATAAGAATACGCAGTTCACAATTAATTGAGCGCTTTTGAAACTAATCTTTGAAAAATGCCACTGCCCATATATAACATACATTTAATGGGCCAACTGACTAACATACATATAGTAAAGATAGTAACGACAGAGAGAAAGTTGTTCAATGTTTTTATGTTGAATTAGGCAAACATTTGTGAACAGTGAAATTTATAGCAGCCCTTTGTTCAACGAACATTATAGTTAGGTCCCTGAAACTTACCAGGCCAACACAAGCCCGAACAAGGAGGTATATCGATTTTGACATTCATTCATTCTATAAGCATAGATGTTCACAAAATCACAACGATTAGAAATATAATTATCAAAATCAGACTGCAATTAATACATCCTGCCTCCAAGCTGGTATATATTCGATGAAGCTAGGCCATTATATAAGCATAGTTACCAGTCATGTCCCAGCCACTGGAGATATACTCACATAACTCACACCCCAGGCTACACATCTAATCCAGAAGGTCAGAATACTGTAATGCATTATGCCCTAGATTCTTTAGTAAACATAGTTGGTCACCATTTCATAACTACTGAAGACAGAGCCAGGTAAACACTCGCAACCCTAAACAAGACGATATGCCATACGTATGGAAGGCCGGGATCCCTTATATAAGCATAGTTTACCGTCATTTTCGAATAATTGGAGGAAGAAATTCCAAATTCAGATCATAAGCACAAATCTCGACTATGGACACGACGATATGTCGTGCTAGACCCTAAGCCATTTAGTAATCATACTGGATTGTAATTGTAGAACCATTCTAGATACAGGCACCAAAATCAGATTATAGCTTTGGACTAGCATTTATGTCGTGTTAGGCGAGAAGCACTTACAGAAGCACAGGTGGCTTAACACAGTCATTACATTTACCCTGACTTACCAATACGTATAGCTTACAATAACTCATTCAATTTAGTGAAAATGGTTCAACAACTTTACTGCCAACACTAGTCACAAATGCGAATATCATGCTCATCACAAACACTGACCATATAATTATACCAGCCATACCAACCATACAAACATTCAAGACTGACCACTCATACGAGCCGCAGACGCTCGTACCAACTGCCCGAACCAGCTGAGCATAAAATACGGCAATACCAGTCAATCATAATAATAATGAAACAAAAAATTACATTGTGCAAAAATGAAAGTTTTGTTTTTAATTTTGCAAACTCTATTACTATAAAACAAGTATGGCTACTGGCAGGCGGAAACGGCAGTATATGCTTGCAGGTTTAGCGGTCGTAACTGGTGATGACCTTCGGTAACGTCTGTCCGTCATTCCGGAGTCGAGCCGAAGTAGGTCAGGTCCGCCGAGGACTGCTGAAGTAAGTCAGGTCCGCCGAGGACTGCCGAAGTAAGTCACACAGCTCCCATTAAAAATAATAATGTATCCTTAGCACTACTACTGAAGTGAAAGGTGATATTGGATTGGAGCACAAGTTGAACGAAGACCGTGGAGGATAGGGGAGCACCCCGAGTAAACTGAAACGCCACAGCATGTCAGCTATACATTAGACTCGCCGTCGAAAATCTAGTCTTCCCTCAAGGGCCTGCGCACAAACAGGGAGCCCCTGCGGTGGGGAGCTATTCTGTCGTCATTAAGCCAATCATTGTGTCCTCGACAAAAGTTAACAACAGCAAACAGCTAATGAACAATTGTGATCTATGACAGGTTATGAGTCAGCCTTTGTGTGTAACAAGTGCCTCAGCCACATCAGCGCAGCAGGATGCATGCAGAGGGAACACGGTCAGAATCACGACGAGCGAATCAGTCCACTGGACGTCAAGGCTTTAGAGAAGTAGGGCCTAACCTCGTTATACCTTTGTACCGCGATTATACTGCAAGTCAGTTTCCTTACGCACATGCCACAAACACAACCAACATACGGCAACATCGGGAAGACACATTAAGAAGATATGCTAACATAAATAAGCAGAAAACATACGTATGTGTAGCTTTCTACACGAATTTGAAACCCAAAATGAAAAAATATATAAATAAATAAACAGTGGTATAAAACACATTAGAAAACTTTTACAAGCAATAATTTAATAAATTAGTTATTTACTGTGGTTTTATTTCTATCGCCGTAAAAACGAATGTAGTTATAATTACGGCCTACACCTGAGCAAAGAAAGATTACACACTATTCTGTAAAAGTGTTTTTAGGACTGCTAAGTTATAGAATTTGTAAAGTCTCTTTTTGAAATTGAAACTATGTAGATGACAGTACTAGTTTTATCAAAACATCAGAGCTTAAGCCATAATAGTTTTTGAGAAGTTTCGTAAACGTCGGTGATGCTGCATTCCGATCTGAGAAAGCCGCCCAGCTCGTATTTTAGCTTCCAAATAACTGCACACTGACTTAACTATTCTTACCAAGACGACCTGCTGATGGGAATAACAGCAGTGTTTTCTGTTGATAATGCAAGAGAAAGTTTACCTCGTGCGAGAAGAAGAAGTCGGATACTTCCAGGGCGGCACGGATCGCCTTCAGCCTTTGGATATACTTTGGCTGCAACACAAACAGTTCCATGCAGACAGATGCACCGCTTTAACAACCATTCTCGCTACACACAACACACCATAACAACACACTCTTTCTACAACTGCTTACTTTATAAAATGTCTGTCTTAAATGGCTGATGCATAATTCATTACGATAATACATGGCAGTGTGTCCCTGAGGTTATTTCTCAGCTGTACCTATGAATCACGTATCACATAATTTATTGGCTTGTCATTCCGCGATTCTTACCTTACCATCACAATTGAGACTTAAGGTTTGATTCTCCTTTGTTAAAATGTTTGCACACATTTAAATATAACAATAATTAATTGTTTCACTTGGTCTTGAAATACAATTATTGATTTGTTTAAAAAATGTTAAAAAATTTTGCCAGGTAGAATTATTTTTAATTTCCACATAAAATGTAACTATTATTTTTACTAAAAATTGTGAAAAATTTAGTTAAAACGTTAAATTTATTTAAAGGGTATTTGGACTTCAGCTTCACTCATGTTAAATAATAGCACATATATATGTCACAAATTGTATAATATATAATTGAGCTCTACACACGTATGTTCCATAAAACACTCAACGCCTCACATTTGTTGGTTTATCGTCTTACATGTCTTGAGAATTACTTGTAATGGAATGTAGACTTTCTGTCAATATTAATCTCTGTGACTACGAAATTTCAATTATAATATTTTCAATGGTAAAAGTTTCCGTTGGCCTGTGAGTCTTGTATAGGCCGTTCACGGTAAAGTGAGCTCTTCTGCGGCCGTAGTTACTGTTTCCTTTCAGCCATTTTGTTAATACTTTAACCACCTTTTCAAATAAATATTGCAATGTAAGTAATAAACACAGTGTGTATATTCCACCGCACTCGGAAGTTAACGTCTAAGGCTTAAATTAAAATATATTTATTCACTATTATTCCAAATAAGAGAGCTTTCAAAAGTCCTCACTTCACCGTGAATAGCCTACAAGTACTACGTCCATGACAGCAGGCTGTGATACTAACTGGGGTCTGGTCAACCTACAGTCGTTGTTCGCTTCTCTGCTTTCACATTTTCTATGGGTTTGATGTCTGGCTGTCTAGAAAACCATCCCTGAACACCGTAGCTTGATTAAACAGGCGAATGATCATGTTGAAGAGGAATTACCTCTCCGAGATACCGAATTATAACACTTGGCATTACGGTACACGAGCAAACTGGTTACAGATACACCGTTCTGCGATCGTGTAGATTATATGAGCCAGTGCGATAACTTCCAACCTCATAATACCACATAAGCTAGTCCAGTGCGGGAACGCTTGGNGTAGATTATATGAGCCAGTGCGATAACTTCCAACCTCATAATACCACATAAGCTAGTCCAGTGCGGGAACGCTTGGAAAAAGTAATTAAAACCATGCCACATTCCCTGAGGTCCAAATACTATTGCTGGCCTATTATTTGCTGAGCTGAAAGTCGAATCATCGAAGAAAACAACATGACTTCAGTCGCGATCAGAACTAAATTAGGNATCGAAGAAAACAACATGACTTCAGTCGCGATCAGAACTAAATTAGGAAAGTGCAAGCCGGCAGATTTTGTGATCCTTGGAGAGCAATTGTTTCTTAGAAGTTCTATATAAATGGGTACCACGACATTTTATCGCTGTCGAATTGTTTAGACGCTACCAGGTAAACTATGCGTTAGTTTGCAACTCCTTCGCGAGGAAGCAACTAATCCATAGCAACCCAGACAATTCTTGTTATTATATGGCGACAGGCTGTAAGTTTGTGTACGCTTGTTGGACTTCTGTCTTTGGCTGGGAGTACATTTGACACACGTCGGAAGGTTCTTACGGCAATAGTATAAGATCAGTGATCGTGTGACCAATCTCCTGTAACGGGGTCCAACTGGCAGAGACTTGGCGCAGCAACCAGACAGGCCATGCACGTGTTGTGGTCAGGAACGTACACGGCGACAGAGTATATACCGTGTAGTAAGGTAGTGGCTTCCTTGGGAGTGGGCCAGTGCCCTGCCAGGCACCAGTCTTGCAGCGCTCCATGGAACACTATAGCAGCAAGGAACCTCCCTGTTCTGCTCGACCCACTAAGTACACAATGCGTGTCACGACTACAACCAGGAGGAATATTTGTACAGTATTTTTCAGTAAAAAGCTTGCTCGAAAATACGTGATGATCTTATTAGGTAAAAATAGGTTTTGAAAAAAAATAATAACACGTTATCAGAAAAGAGCAATAAAATTTTGAAAGAAGTTTTAGGATTAGATCATGTAGAACTTTGCTATGCAAGTATGCATGTTAAGAGTTCACGTATCACATTTGTAAACTGTTTATGTTCATATCAAACGCATCATTTACTACATTATTTCACTTACACACACATGTTTTCCCCCAAAAGAGACTTATCAACAAATAGTTTGTGTAATTCGTAGAAGTGCCGCACAAGAAATTGTTATAATAAATACATTTAATCAGCTGCCCAAAAAAAATGAATTGTTAAGAAATAATATATAAAATAGAGTTTTTTTTCTATATATCACATGCAAGGTCTTCATATTATGTGTGGTTGAAAATACTGTGAATAATTTCACACCATATTTTGTTAAAGTAAACGCATTTGCAAAAAATTGACTACCCTGAAGATGCCACTGTAGGGGCACATAATGGGTACAGGCACTGGACATTACGTACAGAAAACGCAAACACATTGTACCACATTGAGCATGTATTGCAGGGGACCAACACTTGCAGGACGAAGTTAGTATGGTGTTTGACGACCCAAGGCATTGATACAGACGGGCATGCAGGCATACAGACGTCGGATGTTCTCCTGATGGAGATCCTGCCACAGCTGGCGCAACTGGTTCTCCAAATCCGCCGTAGTCGCCGCTGGCCAAATATGCCATCCAATCTGGATTCAAAGGTCTGGGGACCTTGCTGGCCAAGGTAACATGGTGACATCGCGAAGGCCTGCCAGAGAAACCAGAGTTGTGCATTACCCCGCTGGAAAATGGGGTTGTCAATCTGCACCAAGAAGGGGAGCGCACATGGCCACAGCATTTCCTGAACGTAACGCCACGCCGTCAGGGTTGCGGTGTGTAGGAATTGGCACCGCACGCGGTGACACCTCTCGTTGGGGCGAGCGGTGTGCCGCTCTACAATGAAGCGTGGATCACGGCGCTGCCCAGGACTTCTCCAGACAGAACTGTGATTCGTCGCCAATCCGCAAGCTTGTATGCTGCCCATTCCCGACAGGCGATCACACGTACTCGGCGATGCTCACGTAGTGAGGGAAGACAGACCCCGCTCTGCTAGCCACCTGTAAGTGGTCCAGGTCTTTGCACAGCGACGTCAATGCAGTGCCTACAGCTGGTCGCACAGTGAGACGATACCCTGTGTTGGTGGTCATCCCGAGCCTTCTCGACCCTCCTGTTCACACTCCGTAGGTAGAACGGTTCAAGTGGCAAGCAATGCGCAGAAACGTTCAACCTACTTCTCGGACTTTCTCAAACTCATCCAGCTGGCAAATGCTTGTCGAATGCACCATCGACGCATGCTGTGTGTACACTGAACTTGGCTCTGTGACTCGCGCTGCTAATAAGGTTTTTATTTGGTGTCGTGCAGCTGTGAATGAAGGACACATATGCCCCCTAGTGGCACATTCGCGCTAGCAAACCGTAGTAAAGGCAAATGGAACACATGCTGTACTATGACGGTACTGTGTGGTAACCTTCGTTGTGCAGGTGCGATTTGTTCATGGTGATCGTATTTTTTTTGCAAATGAGTGTTTGTTCCCTTCATAAGAAATAATTTAAGTAAAAAGTATATTTTTCTTAAACAAGAATCACATTTTACCTGTAATTGTAGTTGTGAAGCTCATAGTATCATATCCCTACTAATTATTTACATAACAAAATATTTAATTAGTTAGGTATTCTGTAATAATCATTCCTCATACCCGCTGGAAGCATATAATTGGAAGAAGATGCAGCCCTAGCCAGCAATTTAAAAACACACATTTCGTGCTCATTAATAGTATACAAGCGTGAACTTCTAGGTTAACGTTTGTTTTTGTGATTCGCCAAGCACTATGTAATAATCTAATTTTTTTAAATGAAAGTTTTATATATATATATATATATATGTGTGTGTGTGTGTGTGTGTGTGTGCAATGCATGTGTGTGAATCGTCGTCTCTTCTTTATCAACTGGTTAAGCTACATTAGAAAACTAAAAAGAAATAAAAGAAATATTCGAAAACTGGGACTACAGTCTGAACCTGTGGATCCAGCATGATTAGCGTGGACCACANAAGAAATAAAAGAAATATTCGAAAACTGGGACTACAGTCTGAACCTGTGGATCCAGCATGATTAGCGTGGACCACATTTGAATTGTGTGGAGTCACATGGTTAATGTGGAGCACTTGTGACATGTGGAGCTAACATGATCATTGTGGAGTCCACGTGATTGGTATGGAGTTTACGTGATAAGTGTGGAGCACTTGTGACATGTGGAGCTAACATGATCATTGTGGAGTCCACGTGATTGGTATGGAGTTTACGTGATAAGTGTGGAGCACTTGTGACATGTGGAGCTAACATGATCATTGTGGAGTCCACGTGATTGGTATGGAGTTTACGTGATAAGTGTGGAGCACTTGTGACATGTGGAGCTAACATGATCATTGTGGAGTCCACGTGATTGGTATGGAGTTTACGTGATAAGTGTGGAGCACTTGTGACATGTGGAGCTAACATGATCATTGTGGAGTCCACGTGATTGGTATGGAGTTTACGTGATAAGTGTGGAGCACTTGTGACATGTGGAGCTAACATGATCATTGTGGAGTCCACGTGATTGGTATGGAGTTTACGTGATAAGTGTGGAGCACTTGTGACATGTGGAGCTAACATGATCATTGTGGAGTCCACGTGATTGGTATGGAGTTTACGTGATAAGTGTGGAGCACTTGTGACATGTGGAGCTAACATGATCATTGTGGAGTCCACGTGATTGGTATGGAGTTTACGTGATAAGTGTGGAGCACTTGTGACATGTGGAGCTAACATGATCATTGTGGAGTCCACGTGATTGGTATGGAGTTTACGTGATAAGTGTGGAGCACTTGTGACATGTGGAGCTAACATGATCATTGTGGAGTCCACGTGATTGGTATGGAGTTTACGTGATAAGTGTGGAGCACTTGTGACATGTGGAGCTAACATGATCATTGTGGAGTCCACGTGATTGGTATGGAGTTTACGTGATAAGTGTGGAGCACTTGTGACATGTGGAGCTAACATGATCATTGTGGAGTCCACGTGATTGGTATGGAGTTTACGTGATAAGTGTGGAGCACTTGTGACATGTGGAGCTAACATGATCATTGTGGAGTCCACGTGATTGGTATGGAGTTTACGTGATAAGTGTGGAGCACTTGTGACATGTGGAGCTAACATGATCATTGTGGAGTCCACGTGATTTGTATGGAGTTTACGTGATAAGTGTGGAGCACTTGTGACATGTGGAGCTAACATGATCATTGTGGAGTCCACGTGATTGGTATGGAGTTTACGTGATAAGTGTGGAGCACTTGTGACATGTGGAGCTAACATGATCATTGTGGAGTCCACGTGATTGGTATGAAGTTTACATGATTAGTGTGGAGCACTTGTGACATGTGGAGCTAACATGATCATTGTTAGAGTCCACGTGATAGGTATGAAGTTTACGTGATTAGTGTGGAGTCCATGAAAGCGTCGCGAATTCTATGAACGAAATAGAACTCTGCTGATGACACCTATACTCAGTTCTGACCTGTAAAAAGCCCATAGTTTATAATTAGCCGACTGTACACGCCATGCAAAAAAAAAGAGAGGTCTAAATTTTTAAAGTAAAACAAGTGCCAATATTAAATAACAGCATTGCCTTGAAAATGTTTGCCTCGGGTAAAAATATGAGTAGACCCTCACTGCTAAGGCACTACTAAGGCATTTTTACGTTTCAACGAAATTAGAATAAGGGATATGCAGCAAGTCAGTAAGCTCTTTTAGATGTAATTTTATATTACTNAGAGTCCACGTGATTGGTATGGAGTTTACGTGATTAGTGTGGAGTCCATGAAAGCGTCGCGAATTCTATGAACGAAATAGAACTCTGCTGATGACACCTATACTCAGTTCTGACCTGTAAAAAGCCCATAGTTTATAACTAGCCGACTGTACACGCCATGCAAAAAAAAAGAGAGGTCTAAATTTTTAAAGTAAAACAAGTGCCAATATTAAATAACAGCATTGCCTTGAAAATGTTTGCCTCGGGTAAAAATATGAGTAGACCCTCACTGCTAAGGCACTACTAAGGCATTCTTACGTTTCAACGAAATTAGAATAAGGGATATGCAGCAAGTCAGTAAGCTCTTTTAGATGTAATTTTATATTACTTTCATGTTTACGCCACTTGACACCCATACGCACTCNTTTCATGTTTACGCCACTTGACACCCATACGCACTCTTGATTAGCCACCTGGCATATGGCCGGCATGTTTGATGAAACACTCAACCTTGCCTGAGCGCTACTAGGGATTCCAGACACTTACATTAAACAAGGTAGGGCACTGACTCTACAAAAGGAGAACGATTCATTCAAATGTAGGACAGTAACATTTCAATAGAACAAATTATTTTTACTGGTGGACCATTTGATATTTTTTAAGGCATATAGGCCAAGCCCAATAGTAATAACTATTAAACACATACTAACAAAGCTACTACTATTTCTAGCAAACAATGTCTGTATGTTTATCTAATAACATATAATAATGTCCCCATTAACAGTTAACATTAAATATGAACATTTAGTGCCAGTAAAATTAACTTGTATGATTGCAGTTAGTTTTCCACAACAAAACATTTTAGTCACTGCAATATGAAAATTAATGTAAATGAGATATTAAAAAAAACGTAATTTACATGGTTTATCAAAGGATATACTAATGTTTCTATTTGATAGACAAAATGAATGTTGGCAACGTAGTTGTTACAAGTTTTGTTGCACAAAATCTTATAAAGTAAAAATTATTATTAAAAAAATACTATCTATTATTAGGTAAAAAAAGGTCGGATATTTTTGAGCTCCATAAAAACCCTGGTAGACACAAAATCATGCTTTAAAATATTGGTCATCGCTGTGGGTTTTACGTCAATATTTCTGTGTAAGCAGGTCATCTTTTCTTTAGTATATGGGAACGAAATAAATGTAACTAAAAGGATACATGGCTTTTAAGACTTGAATCGACAGATGTAGACGAGGTTTGGCACAAAAGTCAGCGCGTTAGCAGGTCAAAGTCGCGAGATGTAGTAAGTATCGCGCATGCGCGGCGACTACTCAACGTCATGCTCGCCTCGTGGTCGCATACACGATCCAACGAGACCTTAACAATCGGGAAGTTATGATGTCGGAATGTAATGTCATGTGACTGGTACCCCGATTGTCAGTCTCGTTATGCAGGACGTCTGGTAACCCTATACACAACACAAAGCAAGGAATGTGTTGGTAAGGTAGAGAGAATGCTCACCACGGCGTGGGGGAAGTTGTCGGTGAAGTCCTTGAAGACGGTGATGACCTGCGCGCGCAGCTTGGTGGTCTTGAAGTCCTTGCTGGACTTGCCGTCGCTCTTCTTCACGCCCTCGATGCGGAAGCCAAGCGTCGCCGTTGACGAGATGGTCTCACGCCACACCATGTACCTGCAATGTACCACGTCAGCTGTCCTCAGTACCTGCAATGTACCACGTCAGCTGTCCTCAGTACCTGCAATGTACCACGTCAGCTGTCCTCAGTACCTGCAATGTACCACGTCAGCTGTCCTCAGTACCTGCAATGTACCACGTCAGCTGTCCTCAGTACCTGCAATGTACCACGTCAGCTGTCCTCAGTACCTGCAATGTACCACGTCAGCTGTCCTCAGTACCTGCAATGTACCACGTCAGCTGTCCTCAGTACCTGCAATGTACCACGTCAGCTGTCCTCAGTACCTGCAATGTACCACGTCAGCTGTCCTCAGTACCTGCAATGTACCACGTCAGCTGTCCTCAGTACCTGCAATGTACCACGTCAGCTGTCCTCAGTACCTGCAATGTACCACGTCAGCTGTCCTCAGTACCTGCAATGTACCACGTCAGCTGTCCTCAGTACCTGCAATGTACCACGTCAGCTGTCCTCAGTACCTGCAATGTACCACGTCAGCTGTCCTCAGTACCTGCAATGTACCACGTCAGCTGTCCTCAGTACCTGCAATGTACCACGTCAGCTGTCCTCAGTACCTGCAATGTACCACGTCAGCTGTCCTCAGTACCTGCAATGTACCACGTCAGCTGTCCTCAGTACCTGCAATGTACCACGTCAGCTGTCCTCAGTACCTGCAATGTACCACGTCAGCTGTCCTCAGTACCTGCAATGTACCACGTCAGCTGTCCTCAGTACCTGCAATGTACCACGTCAGCTGTCCTCAGTACCTGCAATGTACCACGTCAGCTGTCCTCAGTACCTGCAATGTACCACGTCAGCTGTCCTCAGTACCTGCAATGTACCACGTCAGCTGTCCTCAGTACCTGCAATGTACCACGTCAGCTGTCCTCAGTACCTGCAATGTACCACGTCAGCTGTCCTCAGTACCTGCAATGTACCACGTCAGCTGTCCTCAGTACCTGCAATGTACCACGTCAGCTGTCCTCAGTACCTGCAATGTACCACGTCAGCTGTCGTCAGTACCTGCAATGTACCACGTCAGCTGTCGTCAGTACCTGCAATGTACCACGTCAGCTGTCCTCAGTACCTCCTCCGGCACAGCTGAGCTCTCAGTGTGTGCTGAACACGAGGCAGGCCGTGCACCTTCTCAAAGTTAGCGCCGATCANCTCCGGCACAGCTGAGCTCTCAGTGTGTGCTGAACACGAGGCAGGCCGTGCACCTTCTCAAAGTTAGCGCCGATCATATCTAACACATTCTGCAAACGCAATGCTTTCAGACTCGTTATGCCAACATGTGGAAGTGTTTGTAACTACATGCTACCACATGTTCGTGAGTGTGATTACATTTGCTTACCAGAAGTTGTAGTAGGTGAAACATTGTATTACNCTACATGCTACCACATGTTCGTGAGTGTGATTACATTTGCTTACCAGAAGTTGTAGTAGGTGAAACATTGTATTACAAACCAAACTGTAGAGTAGAAGTGAAAATTGAATAATTTGAAGTACATACCACGTGAATCACACCGACCCTCGGAAACAACACGACACCTGTGGTTCGCGAAGAACTTAGATTACTATACCGTATTTGAAGCAAAGATTGGTAATAATTCCGTCCTTTAACGTACCGGAAGTAGGGGGGGGGGGGGTTCAGGCGGTGAGCATTGAAATTTCAACTTGGAACGGGTGTCGTATAAGGTGTCGTTGGATAGATCGTCTACAAGGAAACAACGCTTACAAAGAGAGTTTTTGTCTGACGGGCATAGTTTATGCATAACCAATGCAAATTCGACAAACTAAGCTGTGTGCCATTACGGTATTTCCGCTTGGAGTGTGAGACTCGCTTTCGTACAAGCAGTAACCTGTGTGCCGTACTGCACAAACCCATTCAGTAAGTATTCGCAAATTGTTTCCGAGCAAACGTCGTGGATAAGGCAGCAAAATGCAGAAAGAAAATATGCCATCTTACCACTTACGGTTACTGCAGGCTTTGCATGTATGTTAACTGACAATCTAAAGCACGTTCATTCTGAAAGTCATTCGTTGTACATTGCAACCANGCAGGCTTTGCATGTATGTTAACTGACAATCTAAAGCACGTTCATTCTGAAAGTCATTCGTTGTACATTGCAACCATACTTGTGTGTGATGTTTCAGTGTCAGTTATCGTCTGCATGTGGTGTTGCTGTCAGAATGGAATGCCGTTTACAAACAAAGAAGCATTTGACATGCTGATGATACGAAGAGAATGTCGTCGGAACTGCAGAGCTGCTGCCCGTTTGTACGCAGAGATAGCAACACTACGTCCTNGATGATACGAAGAGAATGTCGTCGGAACTGCAGAGCTGCTGCCCGTTTGTACGCAGAGATAGCAACACTACGTCCTTCGCTCAAGCAATGTATTCCAGCATCCTGCTTGTCGCATGTGCACAACCGGGCTAGTGCAACCGACACACAACAAAGGTCGTTGAATCAGACGACCTGTGAGATACGAGAGGACTGTTGATATACTTGTTGCCATTGTAGTTTATCCTCATGATTCTACACGGAGAATTGAACCCAAAGTACAGCGTGGAGAATCCTCGCTGATAATTGCTTACATCCGTACCATGTAGAGCTGCAACAAAAACTTGGGTAAAACGACTTTCCTAGCTGCATTTATTTCGGCAACTGGTATCTGAGCAAAGGCAGTGCTTTCCATCGCAGTATTCGTGGACTGAAGAGGCCACATCCAAGTGTAATTGTGACGTTAACTTACATATTGCCCATTACTGGTTTGCAGTCAACCCACATTGGCTACATCAAGTTGATAACCAGCATGTGTGGAGTCTTAACACTTGGTGTGGTCTTCTCGAACATTGTGTAATGTGGGGGAGAAATAAATACATAGTCTACCGCATGCATCCAACGACGAGGGAAGACATGAAAGATTGAATCAGAGCAGCATGTGGATCTCTCAGCAGTGCTGACGCCCGCCGAGCAACCACGGACATAAGAAGGAGAGCAGAGTCGTGCCATGCACTTATGAAGAGTGCTGTGCGAGAATGGGTGTTCCCAGTTCCCAGTTCTTGGTGATTCTCTCACACCCTAACGGTATTTACAGTACACCCGACTTTAATTTAATTGTGCGTTACCTAGGTATGCACGCCAGATATACATGTTTCTCTGATTTCCGTTTGATTGTACATGCGAAAAACAAATTTTCGTTCATTTTCAATACATTGTGCGTAAACTAGGCACATCAGAAAAAACTCTCTTAACAAATGTTGTTTCCTTTCAGACGATATATCCAACAATACCTGTACGACCCCAGTTCACATTTGAAATTTCAATGCTCACCCCTCGTACCCTTACTTCCGGTATGTTCTGGAGAACGGAATTACTACCAATCGATGATTCATATAGGATATTGTTATCGAAGTTTTTTTTCGCGAACTCCTGGTGTAGTGTTGNATCGAAGTTTTTTTTCGCGAACTCCTGGTGTAGTGTTGTTTCCGAGAAAAGGGGTGTTACAGGTGGTGTGAATCCCACGGTATATCGGATGCCCCAAATTAATGTCTACACACTCTGTATGTTAAAAACAGAGAAACTCTGACAGTGAATATTATGGTACTGTGTGTTTTTGATGCTACAAGGACAAAAGTGGGTGTGCGATGGTGTGTAGCCTTAATGGTGTTGTCAGATTAATTTGCAGCAACGAACAGCAACACTACAATTGACGAGGAAATGAATTGGCGGAGGTGGAAAGGTTTTCTTTCGTGCAATGTAATTGGACTTTAAAGTTTTATTGAACACGTGAAAACATAATTGAAGTGCAGAGATGATGCGGCCAGAATTCGATACTGCGCCACTATCATGTGTAACAATGACGTGTTGAGATGGATAAAACTGTGTGTGATGTGAAGAAAGGACGGATCAGCAAGATTAGAATGACAATGCACAAATTGTTTGTGGAAACTGTGTTGCCCACATTCACACATTCCCCCTAGACGTCGCAGTCCGTATGACAAGCTGTGCATGATTAAGTTGAATCAAGTGTCCATCGCATTTTACAAGAAGTTATGTGAAGTCCTACATTCTCATGTTACTTCACACTATGAATAAAGACGACCAGATAGGCGTATCGAATTTTGAGAGTGGTTTGTGAACATGTGATTGCTTGGTCCGATGGGGCAATCTAGGAATTGAAAGTAAATGACACCGCCTTAACTGTGTGTACTGAGCCAATGAAAATCCCCACACTGTGGTAGAGCAAGCAGTTATTCTTCTCGGGTAAGCAATGTGGTGAGGTATGTCTGCCAGATGGCTTGTGGAGTCATTTTTTGAGGGAATGGTGATAGATGAATGTAACCACACATAACATGTTGCAGGAGAACATTATGCCAGCTGTCGACTAACTCTACCCAGATGACGATTGCTTGTTTCAGCAGGACGGTGCAGCACCATTATACCATACAGATACACGGTCGCTCTTGGATGAAACATTTGTTGCGAGGTGGATTGGCCGATGAGGAATTGTCGAGTATCCACCCACATCTCCAGATTTAAAGCCGTTAGATTTTTATATGTAGGGGAACTCTGAAGCTTACCGTGTACGCCACAAAACTCCAGGCACTGAATGCCATCACAGGCATGACTGTGATCGCCTGTGAATCCACTCCCGTAGGAACTGTAGCTACTGTTTCTCGCTCTGCTCCACAGTGTTGCGGACGAAGTATTGTGCTGGTGGCAGACAATTTGATCATGTGAAACTGTTTTTAACATTTGCACACGCCCAACGTCGTCTTTATAGCGTCAAATCCAAGCAGCCCCATCAGACTGTATTTTATAGTTTCTCTGTTATTTCCTTTCAAAGAGTTTAAACATTAATTTGGGACAGCTGGTATGCACGAAGGCTGATCAGCTGAGGCTCATCACACACTGGCGGGTCACCTCGTCAACTAGCCAAGTGGTAGGTATATTAACGTAATCAGACCAAGTGCACACAACGCCCAAGGAGGTTACCACTGCGAGGCTCAATGCTCAGTTATCTTGCTGCGGATAACTGATCCGTAATTCGTACTACACATCTAGGTATAACTGGTTCGTATGTACAGCCGAACACGAACTCTATACCCCAATGGCCGTGAAAACAAAACATTCGTTGTCTCGAATTAATTACAGCACACAACATAACATATCTTGTTTGCTACACATCAAACCGTACATTGAAATGGGTCTGAACGAGTAAAAACTTGGCACCTAGGCACTATAACGTGAACACATCTTTATTAAACAAGGGAAAATCTGTATCTAAAAGTGCACGTATTTTAACGTAAACATTGACAGCGTAATTTCTGCTGAGAACCATTAAAATGATTTACATATTTTGGAGTTTCATATAAGTAGACAATTTAATACAGTAGTAATTAACATATTTTTCTTCTTAGTTTATAAATATTTCTCCAACAAATGTTATAACAATAATATTTTTATATTGCCAAAAGTGTCGCGGATTGCACTTCCGCATGCGTGGATATTATCCGCAAAGTTAGCCCGTTCAGTTCCTACGTGAACAATCGTTAAAAATGCTGCACAGGAGAATTATACCTGGCCGCAAATATTTGACAGCGAGTCTCAGTATTCAATGGTCATCTCTGTGGTAATTGGTTTGTAATCCTTACAACTACCCTACATCAGTAATACCTCATCGCTAATACAAAACTCCAAATATACAGATAATTGGCCATGGTAGTTTTACTAGTATTGAGTCAATTTTAGGTATAGTACATATAAAAATATTACATAATTGCATCACCTGACACCGTAAATAAATTTCGAAATGGAAAAGTTATATGGGTGTACTTTAAAAAAAAAATCTGTTCGCGAAATTGGTAAAATATAGTTTTAAGTTAAATAAAAGAGAGGCAATCAACTCAAAATGTGTTAAGGTAAAATATGGCGAGTGAAAAAAACCCACATTCAAAATATTATTGGTAAACAGTTTTTCGAACAATATTCACGTGGTTTGTTTCACTAATTTAAATGCTACTAAAATTGAACATGATAAAATAGAACTATAGCAACATGATAATAACCAATATAAGAGTTTAATTAGGGAAATATTTGACACTGAATTAGATAATGCCAGACATGGTATGTGACCAGTGCGGGGAAAGACAGTTCACATAAGAAGTACTCAATCCAGGCTTCCAGACCTGCAGCCAGTTGTCCGAAAGTCGAGGCGGTGTCAAGGTCAAGTACAGTCGCTCCCCGCCACGGCGATCTGGGTTCGAGTCCCGGCGGGACCACACCAAGATTTTCGCATCGCGGAATGTAGTGTATGTTGCTAGTAACCAGTGGGGTTCTCGGGGTGCTCCTGTTTAGCCGGCGAAAGCAACTCACCATCGGCGCTGAAGGCATGGGGCACACGTCAACTCCACATGCCGCCAACGCAACAAGTCCTTGCGGCTAGGCTCAAGCCGATACTTGCAGCCGTAACAAGGCCTGGTGCACTATGAGCCGCCATGACAGATTCTTATTACACGACAGCAGTTCGCGTGCTAGCACTTGGCACACTCGGTGGGCGAGCAGTGTGTGGTTTGTAGTAAATATGAACAACATTCGTAGAACTGCTAACAGTCAGTAACTTGCATAGGCCTATTAAAAACTTGCTAGCACATCTTACTATTGCTATATTACTGTACGCCTTTTACATACATTTATTGCTCACTAGTATAGTTACATTATTTCTCTTTAGAATGACGTGAAGTCACTAGAGTACGAGTGTATTGTTTTTAATTTCGACGAAGATTAATAATCGTTTGCAAAATATACTTTTTCCTTTACATACCAAGTTATTATCCACATGTAACATTTAATGATAAAAAAAAGTTAGGGTCCGATGTAGTTTCGAACTAACGCAAATTTTTTTTACAGAGTGGGTAATGTTTTAAGTATTTAAAACAGTTTTAAACAGTAACTAAAAGTCGTCATCGCCAATACAATATTATTCGTTGTTGTCGTATTTGAAATCTATTTTAGAGAGTTTCAACCTCACCGATGTATAATCAAGATGAAGGCGTACTTTTCCGTTTTTCCATCAACTCGTTTCAAGTAGTAGCCACGGGGGTACCAGGTACGAAACCTGGTACTAAACCTGCCATGAAAAATACGACGTGCCAAATTACCAAACCCGGTACGATATCTGACCGTACAAGGCGGGAAATGCTATGACGGGTGCCATACTAGCCGGTATAACGGCCGCTTTTACGGAATCTGGTATCGTGAAGTATCGCCTTAAGACGCGTGGCTTGGGCCGCCAGCACGGCCCAGCTGGCAGCAGCTAACATTAGTGACGGCCCGGCTGTGTACAAACTGTTGCATCAGACTACGGCAGGCTGCGCGCGCAGCTACCTCTCCCTCTCCGGTCACACCACGCTCCAGGTAAAGTCACTTGTTAGCCGTCGTGGCGTTAGCAGTATGTCATCTGGAAGCTAGCATTGAAGAGCTAAGACGGGGCGATCATAGAACGGCTTTTGCCACCTTTGTGAGCGAATATTCGCCCATATAAGTCCATTTATTTCACATTATATCTGCGCCATAACAACATATAAACTTGTATAGCGTCAGAAATATTTCCACAGAAATACACCACTCTAGTAAAATATTCGCTCACAAAAATAGTAACAACACTGATTGCTTTTTCTTGTTCTGTTATATTGGTTTCCACAAACTTGTAGAATTTGATAAACCTTTACATCGATAATTTCAGTCTCTTATACAGAATCCCTAGTAAAACATGACAAATGCCTGAAGGCTACGTCTGCCTACAAGAAAGATGCGACGAGACCTCCACAGACCGCGACATGCGCTCCCGAGGAGCTGAATTTATTGCAGATTAAATATGTAACAGTAGGAGATTATTATAAGCGATTTAAGACAGTCGACTTAACTGCGGATGCTAGTTTGTACTTTTCCTTTAAGGAAACTGCATAGGATAGCCCTAAAAATGCTATTTTATTTAACCATTTTCACTACTTCCCCCCCAACCCTTGAAAATATTAAACTGGACTGAAGTAAAAAGTGGTAACTGTAGACAATTAGTATTTTTATTTACCTTTCCTAGAATAATGTCCTGTTCCCAGAACTTTTATTTTCAGAGACACGCGTTTACGCACAAACATTGATCTCACAGCCCCCTCGTTAGAACAAACAAATTAATACTGAACACATTAATAGATATTAACAAATTTCTGAAGGAAAAATAATAGAGAGAAAAAAAGAACAGGCAATCTCAAATAACAGTTTCTGCCTATTTTGTGAGCAAATATTTTGACGGATTGATACATTCCTGTAGAGCAGTATATAACGCCGCAATAAAATGTGCACATTTACGGCGTATGGAATAGTTCGACAGGAATGCATCATTCTGACATAATATTTGCTCACAAAGTCTCTTATATTTTCCATAATCACTTACGTAGAGCCGTAGATTTGTTATATGCTTGCATGTTATCACTGAGGTCAGCAAGTGACGGTCGGGAGGTGAGGGCTAACCTGGGCTTGGTGACACCCTTGAGGCGATGCTCCTCCTCCGTGGGTGCCTCGGGGTCGATCTGGATCATCTTGTCGTACATGTCCTTGCGCAGTTTGGGCTTCTCCTTGGCCTTGGCCAACTCCTCCTCCTGGTAGGTGCGCACGCCGATCTTGCAGTCCATGACGCACGGCGACGTGAAGTCCCCCAGCAAGTCCTGCAGCTGCAGGTACACCGCTGTGCCGCAGTCAAGGATCAGATACCTCTCTCCCCAGTCCTCACCTCTCACAGCTTCTCTCGAGCACTGCCTCGCCCACCATTCTCCCTTCCTCTACCACTCTCCTCACATGCTCACACACTACCCCTCTCTTACACCCACAATCCACATTGCTGTCCTCACCTGTCACCTCTGTCTTCCAACATTCACACTGCTTCTCCCTTCCTCTACCACTCTCCTCACATGCTCACACACTGCCCCTCTCTTACACTCTCCCATCCACTACCGCTGTCCTCACCTGTCACCTCTGTCTTCCAACATTCACACTGCTTCTCCCTTCCTCTACCACTCTCCTCACATGCTCACACACTGCCCCTCTCTTACACTCTCCCATCCACACCGCTGTCCTCACCTGTCACCTCTGTCTTCCAACATTCACACTGCTTCTCCCTTCCTCTACCACTCTCCTCACATGCTCACACACTGCCCCTCTCTTACACTCTCCCATCCACTACCGCTGTCCTCACCTGTCACCTCTGTCTTCCAACATTCACACTGCTTCTCCCTTCCTCTACCACTCTCCTCACATGCTCACACACTGCCCCTCTCTTACACTCTCCCATCCACTACCGCTGTCCTCACCTGTCACCTCTGTCTTCCAACATTCACACTGCTTCTCCCTTCCTCTACCACTCTCCTCACATGCTCACACACTGCCCCTCTCTTACACTCTCCCATCCACACCGCTGTCCTCACCTGTCACCTCTGTCTTCCAACATTCACACTGCTTCTCCCTTCCTCTACCACTCTCCTCACATGCTCACACACTGCCCCTCTCTTACACTCTCCCATCCACTACCGCTGTCCTCACCTGTCACCTCTGTCTTCCAACATTCACACTGCTTCTCCCTTCCTCTACCACTCTCCTCACATGCTCACACACTGCCCCTCTCTTACACTCTCCCATCCACACCGCTGTCCTCACCTGTCACCTCCGTCTTCCAACATTCACACTGCTTCTCCCTTCCTCTACCACTCTCCTCACATGCTCACACACTGCCCCTCTCTAACACTCTCCCATCCACACCGCTGTCCTCACCTGTCACCTCCGTCTTCCAACATTCACACTGCTTCTCCCTTCCTCTACCACTCTCCTCACATGCTCACACACTGCCCCTCTCTTAAATTTCTTTGAACTATAATTTTTAAATTTTTTAGAATATATACTACATGCATAAATGTAATCTATTTGGGCCGAATTGCCTAATTATGGTCGATTGCAGGTTTGAGTGATTTCTACAGCTGGAAACACACAGGAAGGTCCCTTACAAAATGGCGTCTGAAAGGCAATGAAGTAGCTTTAAAATTCACGTTTATATACGAAATTACTTATTGAGTCCTTAGTGTAATTATCTACAAAACAATAACACATTTAGATTATGCATGCTATCTGAAAAGTGCCCTTTCAGTAGCCATCTGAAACATTATTTTTGGATCCTTCAACACAAATAAAATTGATCTTTTTACACTGCAATAGCAATAAAACATTCAGCGGATACCTTCCAAACTAGATTGACTACTTAACGCAACTTTTCTAGCAACTCTCCAATAATAGACAAAATTACCTCGTTAATGTTCCACAGTTACAAGTGGCATGACGAACCGACCAGACTGCATGCCACTTCAACGTCTTGTCCGTAGAGGCGATACCGTTTCAGTTGAGCCGGTCACCATCGTTCTTAGCACTTCATTCATTATGTGCCTCACCAACACTAACTTCCCTAGNCATTATGTGCCTCACCAACACTAACTTCCCTAGACGTAGACCTAAACTACTTTTAAACGTCGTGGAATTTAAGGCATTTCAAGGTAATCGAATCATCAAGAAACATGCAGTATGTACAGTTAAAAAGTACATTTGAATACTGGGGAGGGGTTAGCTTATAGAACGCCTATTTCTGTCTCATTGATTTCAGTTAGCTCCAAAAAATTTGGATTCTCTTACTGCGAATTTTCTAATAAGAAAGGAATTTCATGTTATACCGATGTATTATGCGTTGCTCAAATAGTAGGATATTTATTGGGCATTTGTATGGTTGGTTTAGGATACTTTGTTTATACATGAACATTCATTCACAGCCATAAAATAGCCGCGACTACTGGAAAGAATAATCCAAAAGCGCCAAAAGTTTACATTCAATTGATTTAAGTTCCTAATTGGATTGGACATGCAGAGCTGCCCCCGGAATGGTTTGGTTTGGGTGAGTGGTGGAGGGGGCGAGGTGGCTTGCACCACTTATAACCCTGATAACGTGAATGGTTGTTGAAGGCAGCTCTGTGCAGTATAACCAGTGTGCGTGAGGAGTGAAGGCCAGGGTGGGTTGTCATTCCGTCGTGTACTCCATCACCTGGACAGTTGCGACAGAACTGTGTGATGGCGCTGGGAGCAGCGGGAATGCGAGGAAACACACACGCGCAGGGTCGACTCTGACAAACACAGAAAGTCCACCAGAAGAGAGGGACGTTTCATCATCCATATTTCTCCACCATACAGAGACATGCAGCGACATCAGAAGAGACCCGTGTTTCCAGTCGCACTATTGCGAGGCGAATTGCAGAAGAATTGTACTCTCGACATTCCTTATGCCATCTTCCATTGCCTCCCAGCCGACGACTTCTTTTGAAGTTTTGTCATGACTGGATGGTGCAGCAACCGTACTCGACCTTGAGGGCGGCAATAGACAGCGCATGAATCTCTACTGCAGCGCTGACCGACACGACCGAAGTGGTGACGTCGTGGCGTGGGGAGAAGTTTCCCGCATGGAGGTTAGGCGACGCAGTCGGACACAGGAAAACCCATACGTGCCATGGAAATTAAGAGGGAGCACGGGATGATCCGCTTGGCCCATCCAGGGGTACTCCCTGGAATTTGGATCAGACGAGGTTGGACTCGTGCTGGCAGTGGTTGACTCCGCATGCTGGAGAAGGCTCGGAGAGATTCCCCCTCTTGCTAAAAGAGCCGGACGTTGAACAGGATTGTTCCGGGGGCGTGCCCGAGATCACGTCAGGGGCGTGGGTAGTGCTCCGGCTATACCACACGCTTGGTAATCTGAGTGCTAGAATCTCAGGCCTTGTGGTAGGACATGCTCTGTGCGATCTGCAATATCAGATCGGGGCTCTGCCTGGTGCGGCCTGTGTACAGGTCGGGGCAAACGGGTTTGGTCAATTCAGAAAGCGCTGGTCATGTCTGCGATGAGAGGGCGTGATCCCTCTTCCCCGCCTACTGGGAGGCCGGGGTGCGGTATGGCCTCGCGGCTAAGAGCGCCCCGTTAACAAATAAAACTACGACTCTGTCGTGTTTAACAGTAACCTGGTGCTGATCACGGCGATACACATGTCACAGTGGTATATTCAATATATGTTTGCGGTGTGCTACTCTATAATACATGCATACAGCACGAGTTACTCAGGAATGCACCTGTCTCGGCAACACACTTCCTTGGCAAGCCCGGCTTCCAGACACTGTTATGTAGCACCTTCTTGTCGTGACCTTGAGCACCCATAGGTACTCTCGTCACGACACAAGGCACGTTAATGGAAGCTGGGATCTGGATTCCTCTGAGATTAGGGTTTTTTACTACCGAAAGCATAAATAGTGGGCATACTCCTGTTTCACTTATTACAAAAAAGAGATGTGTATATGTATAAAGGTAGTGAAAGTGCCCTACCGGACCTCTCCCATAAAGTGGACCCCCAGTCTCCTGCCTCTGCATTCTCCTGAACTCTAAAGGGATTAGGTGTAAATAGTAGTTCAGGCTTCTACCACTCTGTAGCAGAGCGCTCACGACGCTCGCTTCACTTGTTGCTTATCAGCTCACCATTACATGTTTTGCCAGTGGAAAAAGTTTTTACATTGGTCTATATTTTTTTTAAATTTCTCCTGGATATGGGCAGGTAAGCCTTCTGACCTATATATATATTTTTTAATGGTTAGGTTTTAGGTGAATGTTTATCAATAAACCGTTTCATTTATTCGTTTGATTAAAAATATATTGGGTTAACAAAATATAGGCTACAGTTGCGCAAACTGGATCCCCTTCAGTTGCCTAAACCAGACCCCTTATATTTTCATGCTTAAAGTCTGTTTGTAGTTGTAAACACTCTTATTGTCTTTGAATTATGTTGCAGATTAAAATAGGATAATGGGGAAGATTGATAAAAGGAAGTGGAGTCCGCCTAAAATGATTAAAGCTATTGGCGCAGTTCGGAAAAATAAAATGGGTTGGAAGAAGGCTAGTAACAGTTTAATGTTCCGAAAACGACACTTATGAGGTTGTCCAACATGAAGTGCGGGACACCTGAGGAAGCACCAATAACAAAATGAGGCAGACCAACAGTTTTGGGTTAAGATCTTGAAGAAGATCTAGTTGACTGTTGTCTTGCTATGGAAGCTTCTTTTTTTGGGCTAACTAGTAATGACTTGCGAAGAATGGCAGTACAATTGGCAGAGAGAAATAATATTGAACATCCTTTTAAAGACGAACTTGCTGGGGAAAAGTAGGTTAGTCTTTTCCTCAAACGCCACAAAACCAAGCTGTCTGAAAGGAAACCTACTGGAACATCCTATATCAGGGCATTTGGGTTCAGTAAAGAAAACACAGAGAGATTCTTCCACCTTCTGGAAGATGTTTATCAGAAAGGTAAATTCACTCCTGACGGAATTTACAATGTTGATGAGAGCAGCGTTACTGTGGTACAATCTAAAGTAGCAAAAGTAATTGGCCTTAAGGGTAAAAAACAGATAGCCGCCTTGACATCAGGAGAACGTGGGGCTCTCATAACGATTGTTGCTTGTATGAGTGCTAGTGGCTCATTCGTACATCCTTTAGTAATTTTTTCGAGGAAAAATATGAGTGAACAGTTGAAAAAAGGGGCTCCACCAGGAACAATCTTTGCAGCACATCCTTCAGGGTGGATCCAAATTAACTCCTCTCAGTGGTTTAGAAATTTCCTTGAGTTTGCCAATCCTACTAAGGAAAAACATGTGCTGTTGCTCTTGGATGGCCATTTTAGCCACATGCAGAAATGTTGACCTGATCGACTTGTCAAAAACCAATAATGTAACAATTGTTTCGCTGCCACCTCACTCTTCACACAAATTACAGTCTCTGGATAAAACTTTCATGGGCCCTCTCAAAGTTTACAACAGCGAGGAAATCAGGCAGTTGTTAAGGCACAATGAACGTGCTGTCAGTGCTTTTGATGTAATGAACCTGTTTGGCAAAGCCTACATTAGATGCCAAACAGCTGAAATAGCAATCAACGGATTTAAAGTAACAGGCTTATATCCCTTGAATAAGAAGCTGTTCTCAGATGATGAGTACATTCAAGAGGCGAACGAAACACGAGATTCCTCTTTCTATGAATCTGTGTTAAGGAAGAAAAAACCTGAAAGTCAGAGCTTTCCAGAGAATAGAGAAGAATGTGTAGCAGACGAACCCCAAGATATTTATGAGTTTGACCCAAATCGACCATCTACATCTTCGGCAGGTCAGGGCATTATTCTGTCATCAGCTACATACGAGGATTCTCAGTGTTCCACATCCTCTAAGACAAGCCCCTTTGACATCTCTTCCCAAAAATTAAAAAGAGGACCTCAAATAGGGGACGAAAGGCTTGCAGATCTACGGTCATCACATCTACACCTTATAAAGCCCAATTGATGGAAGCTAAAAGAGCTAAATAAGGCAAGGAAGCTGAACAGCAAGCACGTAATCGTGTTCAAGGATGCAAAAGCAGTAGCGGCCGGGAGCATGGTTCAGCAGGAGGGCCTTCTAGAAAAGGGAAAGAGCTTTTTCACAAGCGTCTTAATTTTGAGAAAAATGTGAAAGAATCAAGCACTGAGGATGAAAACAGCGTGTCCTCTGGAACATCGGGATTGGAGCTTCTCCCAGGAGTGTTCCCATCCAAAGACGATGCTTGGTGCATGTTTTNGTGTCCTCTGGAACATCGGGATTGGAGCTTCTCCCAGGAGTGTTCCCATCCAAAGACGATGCTTGGTGCATGTTTTGCGACAGGAAATTTTCCGAAGATTCTAAATGGGAACTTTGGGTGATGTGCGTTGCATGCTCGCTGTGGGCCCATGTGGATTGTGCTGGAGCTGAAAAGGACGTATACATCTGCGATTTTTGTCGATAAACGATTTAATTCTTTTATATGTTTTCTGTATCTTCATCTACTGTACATTTAAACGACATTCATAATATAGGCTATAACTAAAAACTATAATTGTTATATCACACTAATACTTTAAAACACATTATATTTTCTCTAATTTAATAGCTTTTTCTAATTTTATTTAATGTTATTTCAATAATTTTTATGAGGGGTCCGATTTAGGGACCTATTTTTCAAACCACTAAAATCAGAGTTCTGAAAAAAAAATNTCAATAATTTTTATGAGGGGTCCGATTTAGGGACCTATTTTTCAAACCACTAAAATCAGAGTTCTGAAAAAAAAATTTTTAGTAACGATTTTTAATGATATTTTTTGAAAGTAAAATGTAAATGGCTCATAACATTGTAAAGTAAATATGTCATGCTCTAATAACAGAATTTTTTAATAATTTATATATTTTTTATATAAAAANTCAATAATTTTTATGAGGGGTCCGATTTAGGGACCTATTTTTCAAACCACTAAAATCAGAGTTCTGAAAAAAAAATGTTTAGTAACGATTTTTAATGATATTTTTTGAAAGTAAAATGTAAATGGCTTATAACATTGTAAAGTAAATATGTCATGCTCTAATAACAGAATTTTTTAATAATTTATATATTTTTTATATAAAAAAATGGGGTCCGGTTTTGGGCACCTTCCTATTAGGTACTCTTATGGTGTNAAATGGGGTCCGGTTTTGGGCACCTTCCTATTAGGTACTCTTATGGTGTAACTCAATTTTCATTTTAACACAACATTGTGGCTATACAAAAATTTGTTATCTATGGACGATAATAAGGAAAGTAAAACACAAAAACCATAATTTTACATTTATTAAATATAACAAGTACTATTTGGAACTTTGTTTCTTGCTTTAGGCATAACAGAAACATATATATATATATATATATATATATATANCTCACGACGCTCGCTTCACTTGTTGCTTATCAGCTCACCATTACATGTTTTGCCAGTGGAAAAAGTTTTTACATTGGTCTATATTTTTTTTAAATTTCTCCTGGATATGGGCAGGTAAGCCTTCTGACCTATATATATATTTTTTAATGGTTAGGTTTTAGGTGAATGTTTATCAATAAACCGTTTCATTTATTCGTTTGATTAAAAATATATTGGGTTAACAAAATATAGGCTACAGTTGCGCAAACTGGATCCCCTTCAGTTGCCTAAACCAGACCCCTTATATTTTCATGCTTAAAGTCTGTTTGTAGTTGTAAACACTCTTATTGTCTTTGAATTATGTTGCAGATTAAAATAGGATAATGGGGAAGATTGATAAAAGGAAGTGGNCTCACGACGCTCGCTTCACTTGTTGCTTATCAGCTCACCATTACATGTTTTGCCAGTGGAAAAAGTTTTTACATTGATCTATATTTTTTTGAAATTTCTCCTGGATATGGGCAGGTAAGGCTTCTGAATGGTTAGGTTTTAGGTGAATGTTTATCAATAAACCGTTTCGTTTAGTCGTTTGATTAAAAATCTATTCGATTAACAAGATATAGGCTACAGTTGCGCAAACTGGATCCCCTTCAGTTGCCTAAACCAGACCCCTTATATTTTCATGCTTAAAGTCTGTTTGTAGTTGTAAACACTCTTATTGTCTTTGAATTATGTTGCAGATTAAAATAGGATAATGGGGAAGATTGATAAAAGGAAGTGGAGTCCGCCTAAAATGATTAAAGCTATTGGCGCAGTTCGGAAAAATAAAATGGGTTGGAAGAAGGCTAGTAACAGTTTAATGTTCCGAAAACGACACTTATGAGGTTGTCCAACATGAAGTGCGGGACACCTGAGGAAGCACCAATAACAAAATGAGGCAGACCAACAGTTTTGGGTTAAGATCTTGAAGAAGATCTAGTTGACTGTTGTCTTGCTATGGAAGCTTCTTTTTTTGGGCTAACTAGTAATGACTTGCGAAGAATGGCAGTACAATTGGCAGAGAGAAATAATATTGAACATCCTTTTAAAGACGAACTTGCTGGGGAAAAGTAGGTTAGTCTTTTCCTCAAACGCCACAAAACCAAGCTGTCTGAAAGGAAACCTACTAGAACATCCTATATCAGGGCATTTGGGTTCAGTAAAGAAAACACAGAGAGATTCTTCCACCTTCTGGAAGATGTTTATCAGAAAGGTAAATTCACTCCTGACGGAATTTACAATGTTGATGAGAGCAGCGTTACTGTGGTACAATCTAAAGTAGCAAAAGTAATTGGCCTTAAGGGTAAAAAACAGATAGCCGCCTTGACATCAGGAGAACGTGGGGCTCTCATAACGATTGTTGCTTGTATGAGTGCTAGTGGCTCATTCGTACATCCTTTAGTAATTTTTTTGAGGAAAAATATGAGTGAACAGTTGAAAAAAGGGGCTCCACCAGGAACAATCTTTGCAGCACATCCTTCAGGGTGGATCCAAATTAACTCCTCTCAGTGGTTTCGAAATTTCCTTGAGTTTGCCAATCATACTAAGGAAAAACATGTGCTGTTGCTCTTGGATGGCCATTTTAGCCACACGCAGAAATGTTGACCTGATCGACTTGTCAAAAACCAATAATGTAACAATTGTTTCGCTGCCACCTCACTCTTCACACAAATTACAGTCTCTGGATAAAACTTTCATGGGCCCTCTCAAAGTTTACAACAGCGAGGAAATCAGGAAGTTGTTAAGGCACAATGAACGTGCTGTCAGTGCTTTTGATGTAATGAACCTGTTTGGCAAAGCCTACATTAGATGCCAAACAGCTGAAATAGCAATCAACGGATTTAAAGTAACAGGCTTATATACCTTGAATAAGAAGCTGTTCTCAGATGCTGAGTACATTGAAGAGGCGAACAAAACACGAGATTCCTCTTTCTATGAATCTGTGTTAAGGAAGAAAAAACCTGAAAGTCAGAGCTTTCCAGAGAATAGAGA